>CAIGQS010000160.1:0-110565 GCA_903798195.1 Danio kyathit
AATTCAGGAAAGGATAAATCATCATCTTTACAGCCAGCTCCATTTGAAGTTCTTCACTCAGACTGCGGTGAAACATTGCTTTTAAAGCCACATCATTCCATCCACTTTGCTGCTATCGTTCTGAACTCAATAGCGTAATCATCAGCCAATCTGTTTCCTTGCTCGAGGTTAATAAGTTTAGTAGACACTCCTTTTCCTCCATCAGGATATTCAAAAACTTCACAAATATGTTCTATTAAATATTCCAATGAGGTTTTAATCTTAGTATCAGAATCCCATACTGCTGGCGGCCCAGTCAATCGCTCTTCCAGTCAACAGAGTCATCAAAAAGGCACATTTCTTCTCTTCTGAATCAATTTTTTTCACCCTGGTGCTCCATATAAATCTTTACTTGTCTTAAAAAGCCTTTACATTCTTCAGCAGTGCCATCAAACTTATCAGGAAGAGCAAAGCTTACCGTTCAGCGTGGTAGGAGGAAGTGCCCGGATATAGTGTGTTAAATGTTCGTTGATTGACTGTAGTTGCACAAATTGTTTTTGATAGCCCCTTAGCATTTCACCTTGACATGCAACTGTAGCCTGCAGATTTGAAACTTCCGCTGGATTCATGGTGGGCGAAGTATTCTGTAACGAGGAGGCTGAGACAATGTTAGAATCCATATGCAGAAGTTTATTAAGGGGATTAGGCAGAGACATCAACATGTAAACAGGTGAATAGCCAGCAACAGGAAAGCAGTCCAATCCAATCGACAAACACAGGGGCAAACCCAGAGAATGTAGTAATAATGCAGGCAGGAGTTCAGTACAACAACAATCAGTCCAAATCAGATCAAAAGGGCAAAGACAGAGAACGTACATGATCAAGGCAGGCAGGGTCATACACAGGATAGCAGTCATGGAGTCACATGGAACAAACGCTTGGTAAGACAGGTAAACTGGCAATACTTCGCAAGGAAGCATGGCCTGAGCTCTCGCTGAAATACAGCACAAACAGGAAGTAACCAGAGAGGGAGTGAAGCAGAGTCAGTAGTCGGGTGAGGGCTCCCTCTGCTGGCGTGGCTTTACAATAGTACTAATGTTTAGCAAATTATGATTATTTAACTACTTAAAATAACTATTAACTGTTAACTATTTGCTATTGCTTAATAAATTATTTATGTGTAGTTTATTATAAATTGTTACCAAAAGGAAGAAAAAGCAATCTCAATAAAATCATTTGTGCTCTAAAGATTAATGTAAGAATTACAGGGTTGAAATGACATAATGGTGGGTCTATAATGATAGAATTATCAATTACTTTAAGGGTCAACAGCCTCTTTTATAAATCATGCTACCATCTAATAAGGACCGCAGATGTGATGCTTCAGTGTAACAAACTGTTTTTTACGCAAACAATAAGCTGCCAAAGGATACCAATCAAGAAGTTCCTTGTATTCAACAAAGAGCACATGTCCACTTGACTGCAGACAGTAAGACCTCAAATGTTTATTATACAAAGAACTGGAAGTCTTGAGAATGAAACCAAGACTTTTGTCCAGGACAACAATCTCCATTATTTCAGCAAAGCCAGGTAAACCTCCAGTGCCACCATAAGGCAGAATCATGCCCACTTTGTATAGTGTTCCAAGGTAAGACACTGAAGTGGTCAAAGAGACACTTGTTTGATTTGAAATGTTCCTTATTGCCTGCTGTATGTCTACTCACTTAAAACAGTTGGGTTAATAATAACCCAACAAGTAACCCAATGATGGGTCATTTTTGGCACCGACCTTCGGTTGGGTTATTTTAACCTAATCCATTAGGTCGTTGAGGGTAACCCAACAAATTGGGTTACAAAAATAACTAATTTGTTGGGTTATTTTGCCAAGTTGGCTTAACCTCATATATTTATATTTTTTATTATTATTATTTATTATTATTATTTATTAATAATAATACATTAATTATTATTATTAATAAGTTCTAGTTGTAGTCTTTATCATATTTATATGTTAATAAAAATACAGACTCTAATACATTGGCAATGCTTTATTTAAACACAAGCAAATATTTTCAATAAAAATGGTGTATTGGAATTCATTTATTTGAGTTAAGTTAGGGTATGTTATCTTCATCTCTAAACAAACAAATAAATAAATACAAATAATACAAATAAATAATCAAATGATACAGTCCAGCAAATGTAACGATGAGTAGGTAAATCAATTAAATAACAATAAATCCTTGATGTGAGGATGTGTGGAGGAACATAAATACTGATACATTTTGCTCATATTAAAATACTTTGATTCATTTGGAAAACACACAACAACCTTATCCAATTATAAACTGTCTAAGTAGGACATTGTGCTGAGGGAACACCTCCTGGCACAGAGTAATGGCATGTTGCAAAAACTGCCAACAGCAGCAGCAGACCTGGGATCCTCAAGGTCCAATACATAAAACAAATTAAAGGGCACCTATTTTACTTCTTTTTTAAGATGTAATATTAATATTATGGTTCTTCTGAGTGTGCCAGTTTAGGTTCAGTTCAAAACACAATTCAGTGCCAAATGTGCCATTTTGGGGGCATGTACACAGTTCGTCGTTTAGGGGCGTGTTGCTTCACATGAAAATTAGTTTCGACTTCCCGCCCAACTTAACAAGGGGGCGGAGCCAAGAGCTCCCCCGCTTTGTTTATGGCTACAGACAGGCAGACAGAGAGAAGCAACATTAGTGAGAGGACCAGCATTCAGCTGTACATGTACGACTCGGACACAGACCAAGCAGAGACTACAAAATCATTTGTGTCTTTTTATAGTTTTACAGCCAACTGTGTGCTAGTTTAAAGCTCCGAGCTTGTAGCCTACTCCAGACTAATAACCAAGCACACTGAATTAACTTTGACTGAAGGGCATCACACACCGGATGCACCGCGACGCGGCACGCACATGACAGTTGAAAGTATCGCACACTTGCGGCGCCGGTGTGTCACCTGATAGAAACTTATGTTTAGATTTCAGAAATGCATGCCGCTGAGTGGCGCGATGCTGCTGCTTGTCGCCGAGCGGCGCTTCTGGTGTACGACCTACTTGAGGCTATAACTAAAGGGCGTCATACATCGGATGCGCCGATCAGAGCCACGACACGGCATACCAGACGCGCACATTTGCATGTTATTTAAAATGAAACTATTCAGATAACTCTCTGTGGCGCGGCATAGAGGCGACCTAGGCGGCAGTATAGTGAGCGAACCCCCCACCCTCACTTTCATCCGCGACACCGCAAAATGCAGGGCGCTGCGCTTCGTTAGTTCGTCATTTCCAATGGAGGGTCGTGCACATGAGGCAACGCGCTTGCACTTTGCAGCTGCACCTAGTTAAGATGACAGGGAGCTTCTGTGACCGCGGGAAATGCAAACCGCTGAAGTTTAAGGAAGACACAATGAAAAGTACACATGTATGCAAACCCACCAAACTCACAAACACTGGCGGTGAGGAGAGCGATAACTTAGTGAATGTTGAGCCCAATGAGCCTTACATGATCTTAATAGAGCAAACAGAGCAAGGATGTTTCTTTGGTGACGTCGCTTTGACTCACACGCTGAAAATAGCGGACGAGAAACAACATACTGAGGATATGGTAATGCGCACCTGTCAATCAATATTGGTGGGTGGGGGGACCGCACTCCTACGTCAAGATGCGGTCGATCTCAAAACTGCTCCAATTGGTCCACCGTTTTTATGTTGATAAATTGAAAAAAAAAGGACTGAGTGTGTTATATCACCCCAATATGACGGTCTATACACTATACCTACACATATGTCTGTCCAAACAGCTTGAAAAGTAGATTTTTTACCATAGGTGCCCTTTAAAGCATGTATCCACTGCTTGTAAAAGGCTATCTTGCTCCAGTACCATGCTTCTTACAATTACAAAAGTCTGAGAGCAGTTAAATGTCTGTTACGTGTCTGTGCCTGTATTTTTGTTTTGTTTTTCTCTTTCGATCTCTCTCCCTCTCTCTCTCTACCTGTAATTTCTTTAAGTCCGCCCAGCCCAGTTTCAGCTTCCCATTGGTTCAGCTAGATGTCAGTCATCATTACCACTACGATGACGACATCATCAATGACCAATCACAAGCGGAATTTCCCATTTAAAAGGAAGCCCGCGCAGCAGAACGCTAGCTTGCATATTGGTGTTCAAGAAATTAAATTGCAGATAAAGAAGCAAAACAAGCTGTTAAAAATAATGACATTAGTCTAAATGTAAGTATAAGTAGGAGTGAAGTGAAATCAAGAGTATTAAGAAAAGAATGAAGGAAAGGTGGCAAAAACAATGGGATAATGAGAAAAGGGGCCGGTGGTATTACAGTATTCAAAAGAAAGTAGGAGAAATGAGATGTGTAGGGAAAAATAGGAGAGAGGAGATAGTAATATCTAGGATGAGATTTGGACACACAAAATTAAATAGTACACTTTTTAGAATGGGAAAACATGGTACAGGACAATGAGTGTTTTGTGGACAAGAAGAGACGGTAGAACATGTTATATTACACTGCATGTGCAAGTATGCAAGTATGAATGAAAAGAGGGCTCTTATTAAGAATTTAGAAGAAATAAGAGTTCAATTCAAATTGAATGACATTCTACAAAATAATTCAGGAAATACATGTTTTAACTTTTTATTGCAGTATCTTAAAAACACTCATTTATGGGAGAGGATTTAATAAAAGAAAGCAATAGGTGAGGGTTAAGTCATGATGATCCACACTCCGTACCAGTTGGTGGCGGAAATACACCATTTTGTTGTTTGTCAACCGCCAATAAATTGAAGAAGAAGCTAGCTTGCTTTTTTTGTTTTTTGCTTGCTCACTGTTGTGTGTGTGTTGTGTGTTGCTGGATTGTTTGACAGTGTGTTTTGACTTGATTGTGTGACAGTTTCTTGTGCTATCCCCGCTAGAAATTGTACGTTCCCAGAACGTTCTCAGAACGTCCCCACTGGTGGTAAGGACCTCACATGGTAACGTCCCCAGGACGTTCTGAGAAGGTCAGATGTTGAGTTCTTTAAAGGGTTAGGGGACGTTATTTAGGGGACCTCTGCAGAACTTTCAGGACGTTCTTAGAACATTTAGGGGACCTTATTTTATTTAGAAATTTGATGTTGCCAGAACGTTTTCAGAACATCCCCACTGGTGGTAGGACATCACATGGTAACGTCCCCAGGACGTTCTGAGAAGGTCATGATGTTGCGTTCTTTAAAGGGTTAGGGGACGTTATTTAGGGGACCTCTGCAGAACTTTCAGGACGTTCTTAGAACGTTTAGGGGACCTTATTTTATTTAGAAATTTGATGTTGCCAGAACGTTTTCAGAACGTCCCCACTGGTGGTAAGGACGTCACATGGTAACGTCCCCAGGACGTTCTGAGAAGGTCATGATGTTGAGTTCTTTAAAGGGTTAGGGGACGTTATTTAGGGGACCTCTGCAGAACTTTCAGGACGTTTTTGGAACGTTTAGGGGACCATATTTTATTTAGAAATTTGATGTTGCCAGAACGTTTTCAGAACGTCCCCACTTGTGGTAAGGACGTCACATGGTAACGTCCCCAGGACGTTCTGAGAAGGTCATGATGCTGAGTTCTTTAAAGGGTTAGGGGACATTATTTAGGGGACCTCTGCAGAACTTTCAGGACGTTCTGGAATGTTTAGAGGACCATATTTTATTTAGAAATTTTATGTTGCCAGAAGGTTTTCAGAATGTCCCCACTGGTGTTAAAGGGCCACGAAACCCCCTGTCTCAGCAGGGTGTTTTCACACCTCTGTTTGAAAAAATCAGGAAAGTTGGGCGTGTCCAGCTCTGGGAGTGTGGGAGTGTCGGGGGAGGGAAAGAGGATAAGATTTTGCATAGGAGGGAGTTTCCATTTGGGCACGCGCTAAGTTTCACAGGCAAAACAAACACACGGAGGCTGATTTGATACGGCGAATAAGAGAAAAAAATCCTCCGCATTTCTCTGTAACTTATGTACTCGGTAGGTAGCGTCAGAAAGCCGTGTGTGTATAGACTATCCTGTCACAAATTGCAGCGAAAATCCTGCACGACGGGAATAGGTTGTGTTTACATGTTTACACTCGGAGAGCAGCATTTAAACAAAGGGCAGTCCACTGCAAACACTTACCAAATCTGTAGACAGACAATCAAACTGGAGCTTTGTCTTTTTATTAAAAGAAGACGAGCGGCAAATCAGGATTTCACCATTTCCAGATGAGAAAAAGCTCTCGGGTAAAAATGTTCCTTACAAACGCGTTTCTGTCAAATGTCGCGTGCACTATAATCCACACGTGAGTCCAGCAGCTCTCTCATAAAGGGAAAATGAAAACAAAACCTTCGTTGCAACACACTAATAACACCTACGACTTTTGTCTTGAAATTCTTGTACTTTCACTTGTTTTGGCAACACAACGTGGCGTCTCTCTGCCGTCTGTACAGTGTAAACTGGTAAACAGTCTCCGGAGCTATCATGCATATTAACCTGTTAGGTTAATAAAGTTTCACGTCATGCACAATAGAGCGCGCTAATTGGTTTGAAGCACGTCTTTCTCATGAATTAATACTGCACACTCAGATACGTAAGAACGTCCTAGAAAAGACAGACAGCCACTCTGCGGCGGGATTTACACCTAAGTATCTCATGGCCGTGACGCAGCTTCAAAATTCGTTTTAAACCGGAAGAACGAATTTGCTCAAAATAACGCAAAAACAACCTATTTTCACTCTTTAGTGCAATATATGTGTCCTAATATGTTTTAGCAGCGTGGGACACATATATGACTGTCAACAGCTCAAAAATGTGTTTTGGTGTTTCGTGACCCTTTAAGGACGTCACATGGTAACATTCCCAGGACGTTCTGAGAAGGTCATGATGTTGAGTTCTTTAAAGGGTTAGGGGACGTTTGCAGAACTTTCACGTAATGTTTAGGGAACCATATTTTATTTGGGAATTTGATGTTCCCAGAACGTCTCTGCTGGTGTCAAGGACGTCACTTGGTAACGTTCCCTGGTACATAGCATAATGTTTTCAAGCCCTTGGGGGACCAACCTAGAATGATATTTTTTTGGTCACATTTAAGTATTTCTGTCATATTTACTGAATATTTTTAGAACCTTTAGTAACACTACAGGAAACTTTATGAGATCAAACAGCACTTCTTTCACACTGGGCAAGCACTGTGTTTTTACACTTAATATATGAAAGATTAAAATACAAAGCAGGAATTTATCATTCATTTACATTGTGCATAAAAACAGATTATAAATAATAATAAATGTGGTCATGCATAGGAAAGGTTGGTGAGAAGCAGATACCCAGCAAACACATAACTATCCCCTAACGTTCTCATGTGGTTCCCGTTTGGTTATTTTGTTGGGAACCAAATAAGAACGTTCTGGGAACGTTCTCTGTAGGTTATTTATTTGGTAACCAAATATAACCTTCCCAGAATGTTCTGTGCAGGTTATTTTTGATGGTCATTTTATTACATACAGAGAACCTTCCCAGAACGTTCCCTCTAGGTTTTATTTAGATTTTTTTTTCATAACCCTGAAAGAACCTTCCAGAACGTTCCCTGTAGGTTAATTTTGAGATTTATTTTATAACCAAAGAGAACCTTCTCAGAACGTTCCCTGTAGGTTATTTTTGGTTTTATTTTTGTAACATAGAGATAACCTTCTCAGAACGTTCCTTGTAGGTTATTTTCATGTTTTTTTATAACCAAAAGAGAACTTTCTTAAAACGTTCCCTGTAGGTTATTTGTGGTTTTATTTTGGTAACATAAGATAACCTTCTCAGAACGTTCCCTGTAGGTTATTTGTTGGTTTTATTTTGGTAACATAGTGATAACCTTCTCAGAACGTTCCCTGTAGGTTATTTTCATGTTTTATTTTACAACCAAAAAGAACCTTCCCAGAATGTTCCCTGAAGGTTATTTTCATATTTTATTTAATAACCAAAATAGAACCTTCCCAGAACGTTCCATATAGTTTTTGTATGTTATTTTCATAACCTAGAGAGAACCTTCCAGATAGTTTTCTGTTGTTATAGTAACACACACGTGTGTTTTAAAAATATATTATTTATTTATTTATTATTTCTGGACATTGGATCTGTAATATAATTTGATGATTTATTTTTTTATTTAAAAATGTATAGTATTGTAATTTAGATATAATATTTATATGCGTCGTCGACGTCGACTGTATCACGTGATTAATTCAAACCAATGACGGGCGGCTGGAACTCTGCACGCAAGACCTGTCACTCAGACGCCGACTCAGCTTCTTGATGTCATCAGCCAGCTGCGCTAATCAGGTAGGTTTATCAATTGTCTTTTGTTTTCGGTATTTTTTGAGGTCAAAATCCTTGTGAATTTGTTCATAAACCGAAATTCTTATACCGAATGTAAAGGTTAATGAGACCATTAATCAGATTATACGGTACTTGCTATTTAAATGCAAACGGTTAATTTATAATGGTCAACTCGTTACGTTAGCCACTTCAGAGTCCGTTGTCTGAGGCTATATTATCTTCTAAAACCACACAAATCTATTAACTTAAATCGTTTTACAGTCATAATGGTGTTAGTTTGATTTATTGTTGAACTGCTGTTCAACCAAACCTTCGAGGTGGCTATATGAGCTGGTATATTGTAGAATGGCAACGTGAGTACAGTAACGTTATCTTTATCAATGAATGCAATGACATTTAACCAACTTCGCACAGATATATTTTATAGTGTACTTTTTACAAAGGCTAACGGTAAACAGTTAATTTTAGGATAAAATTAACGTCATCTCTTTTTGTAGGCAAAGTCTGTAGCAAGTAAAACAAGCTTTTGTAACAAGCTGGGAGAAGAGAGGCTCATTGGCCTTGTATATATATATAATATATATATATAATATATATATATATATATATATATATATATATATATATATATATATATATATATATAGGTTTTACACACACACATGCACACACACGAATGTGGTTTATAAGAAACTTTCATAGACATAATGATTTATAATATACAAATTATATTCTATCCTCTAAACCCAACCAAGTAATGTCATAATTGTATTCAAGTTTATTTAAATAATGAAAATTATGTTAAAATCTTGTTTTTTTAATGTTTTTTTCTTGTTTTTTTTACAAATAATATCTTTTTCTCTTTTCAGTACTGATCTCCATCCAGCCCCAGTTGAGCAGAGCTGAATCAACTGATCAAGATCTCCAGTATTACAACAATCTGCCAGGTACAATCCTGCAACAGAGCAGCGTGAGCTTTCAAGTTTAAGAAACCCTTCGATATTGATTAGCCAGTAATCACTGTTGGATTATTAAACTTTTTAAAACGATGTTTTATTTTTATTTTTTTTCATTTCCACAGCTCTTGGTTAGCAGGTGAAGCACATTTCTGAATTATTCATTGCCAATCTTAGTCAATCATAATAATTTGTTTTGGATCAATTTTTCATTTTCACACTCAACGTAGAGCACCGGGGTCAGATTGACCTCCTCCAGACCCAAACATATGGGTTTGTACAATATTTAAATCATAATCACTAATTTTTCTCTTTTTTTCCACCTTTTGCTTAACCGCAGATAAACAAAGGTCCATCCGGACACAGGTTGCTGGATTTTTTTGATGTACATACAGGTACTTTTTTCACTGATGTTCATAAACATATTTAATATAAGAATAACTGACATAAATAATTAAAGGATTAGTTCATTAAAAAGTAATTAAGCTATTAATTACTCATTTTTGTTTAATTCCAAATCTACTTTGTTTATCTTTAGAACACAAATTATGATATTTAATTCAATCTGAGAGCTCTCTCATCTTCCATAATCATTCTCCTCTGTGCCAGTATAGGTGGCAGTATGGCACTGGTCATACGAAGTAACACTTCAGCAGCTTGACACACAATAAAAAGCACAGCACTCTCTTGAACATGTCTTATATTGACACGGAAGAAAAGAAACTGTTGAACAAAGTTGTTATATTTGTTTTACGAGCGTGGAAAAATAATTCCTTGATAATATTCATTTAAACCCTGAAGGTACATGGTCTGTTTTGAGAAAGTTTTTTGTTGCCTTTTCTGGACTTGTGTCTGAATCCTTGCTGTCTATGGTTGTGGGAATCTCCGTTTTAATTAAAAAAATATCATAATTTGTTCAGAAAATAACAAAGGTCTCGGGGTTTGGGACAACATGAGAGTAATTTATCTAAATATACAAATAATTTTTTGGTGAACTAACCCATTAATAATGCTACAATTTAAAGTCATTAATAATTTGTTAAATGGTTTGTTAGTGCAAAATATAAATATGTATTTTCATAATTTATATTGGATTTGTTACATTTTTGTGTGTGAGTGAATATAAGTATTGTGTGTGTGTGTGTGGTGTGTGTCGTGCGTGTTTAATCATTGAACTACTTGTCTTAATAATTTCTTAAATGGTTTGTTAGTGTGAAAATATAAATATGTACTTTAAATTCATGCAAAATATTTGAAAAAAAAGACAACATGTCAACTAATTTGTAGGATTTTTTGTTTATTTTAAATTGAACTTTTTAAATGTTTTATTCAATATTTTTCTCTAACATAAATTTGGGTGTACTAATTTTGGACTGTCGTCATAAGTTATGCTCCAGATTTGGCTTCAGTACTGACTAATCTAATGTGTATGCACAAATATGATATTGTAAAGCTTCCTATAGAGAATATAAATTTAAATGAAAGATTTGTGAGAGGTAAACATGTATAGGTTGAGCACTTTGTTGATTGTGCACTTATAAATGAAGTGCACTTACTCTCTCTCTATGTATGTGATTGTTTGACTCTTTAATGCAAACAAGTAGACAGTTTTTCCAGCTGCTATCAAAATGAATAATAATTGTTGTTTATTACTGACATTTTGTTTTTACAGGTGAACTACCTGGTGAAGCAACCCTTGAAGCTTGAACATGAAGACAGTTGCATCAGAATGACATCTTTGGTGCCTACAGTTTAAAACAGAAACTAACAAGAAATCTGAGCTTTGTAACATCCTTAGACAATTTCTCTCACTACTATCGACCATTTTGTATGTTTTTTTTTTTTTATTGCCTGTAATATACAATTAACTCAAGCCAAAAGTTTGCTAAATCCTTTGAACAATGCAGAAGGTGAAAGGCAGGTGAGACACTAAAATGTGACCTAGGAAGCTATTTTTAGTGGTTTTAAAGTTAGGCCCACATAATTTTAAACATGGTAAACAAACAATGCAGATAAATGTCCAATATTAGATTTTAGTTTTAAAAGGTTTCTCTCCCTCTTTTATTATTAAAGTTTATATAATGAATTACATTTAAAACATTTGTTAATCAGTTTTGCTGTTTAAAATATTTGTTTATATGTATTTTTTTCTGCAAATGCAAATTATTTGAATAATTTAACAGTCATGGAATATACTATTAGTGTGATTCACTACATTTAAAACATTTGTTAATCAGTTTTGCTGTTTAAAAATTTTTGTTTATGTATTTTTTTTCTGCAAAAGCAAATTATTTAAATAATTTACCAGTCATGGAATATATTATTAGTGTGATTCACTACATTTGAAACATTTGCAAATTACTTGTGTACTTTGTCGTTTAAAATGTCTTATTTACAAATATATTGTTCTGCAAATGCATATTTTTATAAGTAATTTACTAGTTATGGATGATATTTATATGAATATTATTTATCACACCTGAAACATGCATATATTTTTGTTTAAAATGTCTTATTTTTATAAATGTTGTCCAAATGCTAATTATTTTGAATTTACCAGTTATGAATTATATTTATTACACTTAATATATAAATATCAATTATGTTGTTTAAAATGTCATGTAATGTGTGTGTGTGTGTATATATTTATATGTTTATATATTTATATATATATATATATATATATATATATATATATATATATATATATATATATATATATATATATATATAATTCTTAGAATATATATATATTTAAATAATTATATTAAATGAATAACTTTTGCAAATCAATATAGTATTTTTGTTTTTAACTTTTGTTTTGTGTATGTGTATATATATATATATATATATATATTATATATATATATATATATATATTATATATATATATTCTAAGAATTAGCCTGATATTGTGTAATTTATTACACTGTAAATGTTTGCAATTCAGTTTTGTTGTTTAAAATGTCTATTTTTAAAATGTACCAGTTATGGTTCATACTATCTGTGTTTTCTGAACAATAAACAATGAAAAAAGTTAATTCTTTGGTCTGATTATTTGTGTGTAAGCACGTTAATGCAGACATTTGAAGACTGTTTAGGGAACCTTCTGGGAACGTTGCGCTAACGTCCCGGGAACGTTCCGCAAACCAGCAGGGGACGTCCCGGGAACGTTCTGGGAACCTGCAGGGAACATCCCAGGAACATTCTGCAAACCGGCAGGGGACGTCACGGGAACGTTCCGTGAACCTGCAGGGAACCTCCTGGGAACATTCTGCAAACCGGCAGGGGACGTCAGGGGAACGTTCCGCGAAACCTGCAGGGAACGTCCTACTGACGTCAAGAAAACTTTCCTGGCTAACCAACATGGAACGTTAGGGTGTTTGTTGTGGGGACGTTCCCAGAACGTTCTGAAAACCTTCAGGAACGTTCCGAGAACGTCCTGGAACGTTTTGTGTTGCTGGGTAGAGAAAGCTCAATCAATTCAATTCAAACTGGCTTTATTGCCTTGAAACTTCCATAGTAGTATCAACATTTGTCAAAAATAAACAGTAACAGCATAACAATTTATATTAATTATATACAAGGCCTGTGTGTGTGTCTGTGCATGTATTAGTCACTGTCTCCATCTTCAGGAGGTGCCCCAAGTTGTTCTTCTGCTGCCTGAAAAAAAAGCATAATAACAATATTTACCAATCACTTAAATTACTTTTTAATGGCTTTTAGTTACACTTAGCCGTATACAAGCTTGAAAGTTTATTAACTCTTTAGAACCGTGGTCACCAACCTGTCGATTGAGATGTAAGATCTTTTTATTACTGTTTCAGTAGATTCCAAAAACAGCAAATTAAGTACAAAAAGGCATTACGTTTATCCAGTTTTTGTAGGCTAATGTTTTTTTCAGTTATTTTTAGTAGCTACTAAGACAGTGACAAAGAAAAATTATGTTGATTATAGTTGAATTTCAGTTTTACACAGAACTCTTTTACTTCATTAAGCCCTTATCTCGTGACCCCAATGATGTAAATAGTAAGTGGACGTCTAAAATTGTCTTTATTTGTACATTTTCTGAGGGAAGTACCGTTTCTCCACTATTCCCTTACAATTACGCTTTATCGTAGGGTTCACTAACCTTTTGAAACTAAGCTACTTCTTGGGTAACGATTAATGTGAAGGGCTACCAGTTTGATACTGTAATAGATTAGACGCTTCAACGGGGTGAAGATCCGTATGCAGGTCTTTATTGCAGGGTCAGGCAAGCAATGGTCAAACAGGAACAAACAGAGGATTAGGGCAATCCAGAGTCGTAGTCGATGTATCAGGCAGATGGTCACAAGGCAGGCGGCGTACAAGAATAACAAAACAAAACAAAGCAAAGGTCTAAACACGGAAAACAAGGCAAGGAGAAACGCTCGTAATGTTCACTAATACAGGAGACAAGACTCAGCCAAACTTGTGTGTCAGTGAGGTGTACTTATAGTCCATGTAATCAGTGGATAGTGGCTTCAGCTGTGAGTGTAATCAAAGGGTGATCTGGAACATGTGTGCGCGGAGTATGTATGGAAATGTATCCATGAACTGGCAGATTTGTAGTCCATATGAATGCGTGTGTGTGTGTTTACCAGCGATCTCTGGCTGACGATCGCTGGTGATCGTGACATAGCCCCCCCTCTACGGAGCGGCTTCCAGACGCTCCTCAAACAGTTCAGGCGGGAGGTGGAGCGGAGGCGGCCAGGGGGAGGGATGGAGGCCAGGACCATGCAGCGGAGGTTTACCTGGAGCGTGGAGCTGTGGAGGGCCTGGAGAGTGGAGCTGCGGAGGGCCTGGAGAGTGGAGCTGCGGAGGGCCCGGAGAGTGGAGCTGCGGAGGGCCTGGAGCGTGGAGCTGCGGTATGTCTGGGGGCTTTGGTTCAGCAGGTATAGACGTTCATACAACCCCAGTGGGTCAGGAGGCTTGGTTCAAGGAGCACTGGCAGTTCATCTAACCCCAGTGGGTCAGGAGGCTTGGGTTCAAGGAGCTCTGGCAGTTCATCCAACCCCAGTGGGTCAGGAGGCTGGGTTCAAGCACTGGCAGTTCTTTCAACCCCAGTGGATCAGGAGGCTTGGGTTCAAGGAGCCTGAGAAGTCACACGGCTCTAGTGACTCTGGGAATTCACACGGCTTTGGCAGCCATTCGTGCAACTGAGATGGCGGCTCTGGCCGTTCGTGGAACTCAGGTGGCGGCTCTGGCCGTTCGTGGAACTCAGGTGGCGGCTCTGGCCGTTCGTGGAACTCAGGTGGCGGCTCTGGCCACGTGGAACTCATGGGACTCTGGTACCTGCCATTCAAGGACTTCAAGGGACTCTGGTGTTTGCCATTCGAGAGATTCAGAGGGATTCAACGCCTGCCATTCGAGGGATTCAAGGGGATCTGGCGCCCGCCATTCGAGGGATTCAAGGGGATCTGGCGCCCGCCATTCGAGGGATTCAAGGGGATCTGGCCCGCCATTCGAGGGATTCAAGGGATCTGGCGCCCGCCATTCGAGGGATTCAAGGGGATCTGGCGCCCGCCATTCGAGGGATTCAAGGGGATCTGGCAACCACCATTCGAGGGATTCAAGGATCTGCGCCCGCCATTCGGGAAGCTCAGGCGGCGGCGACCATTCGGAAACTCAGGCTGGCGGCCATTCAGGAAACTCAGGCGGTGGCGGCCATTCAGGAAACTCAGGCAGTGGCGGCAGTTCTGGCGGCGCTGTGGCAGTAGCTCTGGCAGCACTGGCGGCAGTGGCTCTGGCAGCGGCGACGGCTCTGGTAGCTCTGGCGGCGGCAGCTCTCGCAGCACTGGCGGCAGTGGCAGTGGCTCTGACAGCTCTGGTGGCAGTAGCTCTGGCAGCTCTGATGCAGCGGCTCTGATAGCACTGGCGGTGGCAGCTCTGATGGCAGCGGCTCTGATAGCACTGGCGGTGGCAGCTCTGGAGGATCTGGCAGCTCTGGAGGATCTGGCAGCTCTGGAGGATCTGGCAGCTCTGGAGGATCTGCAGCTCTGGTAGTGACTGGGGATCTGGCAGCTCTGGTGGTGGTGGTGGCAGCTCTGGCAGTATAGCTCTGATGGTGGTGGCAGTTCAGGTAACTCAGGTGGTGGTGGCCATTCTGGTGGCTCAGGTGTGGCTTTTCAGGAACAGGAACGAGATCAGGAACTATGGCAGGAACAGACTTAGAACAAGGAGCCATCTGGGTCACCGGCAGTTTGGCAGTGACCACCGTGTGAGTTTGCCCTTAACTGGAACCATCTTGGGAGCTTTTATTTTGAAGTCCGCCATCTTGTGAGTGGCGCCTCCCGCAGCCGGCGGCTCTTGCTGTTGGCTAGCGTTGGCGGCCATTTTGCGTGGCAAAACCCGCAGCCCGCGGGTTGCTTCTGTGTGGACAGGAGTATCGGTGAAGCATGATCGATGTGGTGGACTGTTCAGCAAACCCCTTGCCAGCGGGTCTTGCTGTACACAGCCCCCCCCCAAAAAACATTTAGGAAAATCCTCCTTCATTTCTCCAACGGTGAAGGAAGAGCCCACAGACAACAGTGCGAGGTCGAGGAATTCCTGTAGCGTGAGTCTCCCTCGAGAATCAACCCCGGTAAGTTTACTTTTCAGGGGCTCGTTTAACCCATATATGAAAAAGTCATTGAGCATATGGTCTGGCAAATGGGTGTCGTTAGCAATGTTCAGATAGTTCATGATGTGATTCTCAAGGGAGTTTTTACCTTGCTGGAGACGTACTAATAACACCGCTGGATCCATAGTGTGGCTGAGTCTTCTGTAATAGAATGAGACGCTTCAACGGGTGAAGATCCGTATGCAGGTCTTTATTAGCAGGGTCAGGCAAGCAATGGTCAAACAGGAACAAACAGAGGTATTAGGGCAATCCAGAGTCGTAGTCGATGTATCAGGCAGATGGTCACAAGGCAGGCGGCGTACAAGGAATAACAAAACAAAACAAAGCAAAGGTCTAAACACGGGAAAACAAGGCAAGGAGAAACGCGTCGTAATGTTCACTAATACAGGAGACAAGACTCAGCAAAACTTGTGTGTCAGTGAGGTGTACTTATAGTCCATGTAATCAGTGGATGAGTGGCTTCAGCTGTGAGTGTAATCAAAGGGTGATCTGGAACATGTGTGCGCGGAGTGTATGTATGGAAATGTAGTCCATGAACTGGCAGATTTGTAGTCCATATGAATGCGTGTGTGTGTTTACCAGCGATCTCTGGCTGACGATCGCTGGTGATCGTGACAGATACACACTTCTCAAATAACAAGTTTGCTTAATTTACTTTTAATTATGTTATTATTAATAATTAATGATATTCATCTATGTGAAGACACTGATCATGTTAATGATTTCTCACAATAGTTATCAACAATGATTTAACAAGGTAGGATAAATTTCAATATGCAACACTTTATTTCTACAAAGCTCTGCAAGTATATACATTTTCAAATGATCACTTCTATAATATTTTCATTAGCCACTAACATTTATTAACTAATCATGCACTGCTGTACCATGTTTGTACAGATTATTGTGTAACATAAATCAACTTTAAGATTTTACTAAAATTATCACCAAATTTACAGCATTTTTTAACATAGCCGACACTCTTCTAACCACTTTTAACGTGGTTGCCCCTGTATGCTAGTGAAGGGAAGTTCGGATCATTTTACTGACTCGGACCTTTGAGTCTCGTTCATTGAGATGAACGAATCTTTTTCGAGGCATTGGATTCGTTCAATTTGCCAAAATAACATTAAAATGTTACGAGACGCTTCCAAACACATCTACAACTAGCCCAAACGTTGATCACACTACAGACTAGTCACAAAACGCTACTATACTAAGAAAGAGAAAATAATCCTTCATTGTTTACCTGCTGTTTTGTCTATGATTCACTCTGGTCACCTCATCTCTGGTTTTTAAATTTGAGTCGTTAGTTCACCAGACACTGACAGTTTCGTATAGGCTTAACCAATGCACAGTGTGAGCCGAAAACACCAATGATTAGTTCACCTTTTGAGTCTTCGAGTTTATAAATTGTTCGTTCATCACGCGACAGCATGTAAAGAGATGAGTCAAAACCGAGGACTCAAAAGATGAACGAACTAAACCTTTTCTGGCTCTACACGCAAATGATTGGCTTCTGTCTTTCACGCGATGAAAGAATGACTCAAAACCGATAGAGGACTCGAAAAAATAAACGTCTTCTCCTCCACCTGCACAAATGTGCGCATACCCGAATGAAAGAATCACTCCCTGAGATGACTCATTGTTGTTCTTGAGTCACATTAAAGATTCGTTCAAAATGAATGAATGGTAGCGCTATGGTGAGCTATTTTTAGAACAGGCCTGCGGGCGACCTAGTGCCCACGGTCAGTCACAGCACGTCGGAGAAAAGGTCTTCCCCACTGCAAACTATGATTTATGGTTACACAAAAAAGTACTTATTAAAATACTTAACTTAATCAAATTAACAGTCATACTCACCTCATAAACTGCTGCTAGCCAGAAAAAGGCCGCCAAAATGTCCTCTCAGTCTGGATCAACGGACGCTGGAATACATGACCCGCCCACCTCCACCACTATTGGGGCGTACGCCGCACGTGACCTTTGTATTGGTTTAAAACGCTAACGTTCCACAAAGATAGGGAAATAACAGATACTATTTGATTGAAATTTATTTTTATTATTATTTTAATAAGAACTTGGCTGAAATAACTGATGTTTATAAATGAGATAGAAAAATGTAGTTTTTGTCAAATGTTTATGAACACCTTGCATAATTTGCAACATGATTATTTTACTAAAATGAGGGTTTTTAAAATGCATGTATTTTTTTTAGTACTGACCTAAATAAGATATTTCATATAAAATACATTTGCATAGCAAGAGATATTAATAATTTATTATTTTTTAAAGTGTTATTTATTGAAAAGTATAAATTGAAATAGGTAACATTCAAATAAGAACAATACAAAATAAGAACAAATAAGACAAAATGAAAAAACCATACATCATTTTCAATTGTAATGAATAAGGATTACAATGTACCAAGGGATTGAGTGTATCATACTCTTTTAGACATTTTGTTTTTTAACAGTGAAGAAATATAAAAGTAACAAACAAAACTAATAGGAGATTAAGCAAGTTTTGTTTATGCATGTGAAATTTTGATAATAAGATAAAAAGTTTAAAAATACATTAATTTATCCTCATTGTTTTCTTTTTAACATTGCTGTATGACTAAAGAATGACCAAAGCAGAACGTCCCCCATAAGTCACATCAGGAACGTTATCATCTGACCAACAGAGGACCATTTGGGAACGTTCTTTTAAAGTCCCAGATGTTCTCTTTTTAACGTTGCCGTATGACCGCAGAATGACCAAAGCAGAACGTCCCCCATAAGTCATATTAGGAACGTTATCATCTGACCAACAGAGGACCATTTGGGAACGTTCTGTTAAAGTCCCAGATGTTCTCTTTGTTGTATGACCGCAGAATGACCAAAGCAGAACGTCCCCCATAAGTCATATTAGGAACGTTATCATCTGACCAACAGAGGACCATTTGGGAACGTTCTGTTAAAGTCCCAGATGTTCTCTTTGTTGTATGACCGCAGAATGACCAAAGCAGAACGTCCCCCATAAGTCATATTAGGAACGTTATCATCTGACCAACAGAGGACCATTTGGGAGCGTTCTGTTAAAGCCCCAGATGTTCTCTTTGTTGTACGACCGCAGAATGACCAAAGCAGAACGTCCCCCATAAGTCACATCAGGAATGTTATCATCTGACCAATAGAGGACCATTTGGGAACGTTCTGTTAGGGTCCCAGATGTTCTCTTTGTTGTATGACTAAAGAATGACCAAAGTAGAACGTCCACCATAAGTCATATTAGGAATGTTATCATCTGACCAACAGAGGACCATTTGGGAACATTCTGTTAAAGTCCCAGATGTTCTCTTTGTTGTATGACCGC
This sequence comes from Danio kyathit, assembly GCA_903798195.1. Lineage (NCBI taxonomy): Eukaryota > Metazoa > Chordata > Actinopteri > Cypriniformes > Danionidae > Danio > Danio kyathit. Next base: position 19,294 of record CAIGQS010000160.1, read on the forward strand.
AGAATGACCAAAGCAGAACGTCCCCCATAAGTCACATCAGGAATGTTATCATCTGACCAACAGAGGACCATTTGGGAACGTTCTGTTAAAGTCCCAGATGTTCTCTTTGTTGTATGACCGCAGAATGACCAAAGCAGAACGTCCCCCATAAGTCATATTAGGAACGTTATCATCTGACCAACAGAGGACCATTTGGGAGCGTTCTGTTAAAGCCCCAGATGTTCTCTTTGTTGTATGACCGCAGAATGACCAAAGCAGAACGTCCCCCATAAGTCACATCAGGAATGTTATCATCTGACCAATAGAGGACCATTTGGGAACGTTCTGTTAGGGTCCCAGATGTTCTTTTTGTTGTATGACTAAAGAATGACCAAAGTAGAACGTCCACCATAAGTCATATTAGGAACGTTATCATCTGACCAACAGAGGACCATTTGGGAACGTTCTGTTAAAGTCCCAGATGTTCTCTTTGTTGTATGACTAAAGAATGACCAAAGCAGAACGTCCCCCATAAGTCACATCAGGAACGTTATCATCTGACCAACAGAGGACCATTTGGGAACGTTCTGTAAAAGTCCTAGAGGTTCTCTTTTTAATGTTGCTGTATGACCGCAAAATGACCAAAGCAGAACGTCCCCCATAAGTCATATTAAGAACGTTATCATCTGACCAACAGATGACCATTTGGGAACGTTCTTTTAAAGTCCCAGATGTTCTCTTTTTAACGTTGCCGTATGACCGCAGAATGACCAAAGCAGAACGTCCCCCATAAGTCACATAACGAACGTTATCATCTGACCAACAGAGGACTATTTGGGAACGTTCTGTTAAAGTCCTAGAGGTTCTCTTTTTAACGTTGCCGTATGACCGCAGAATGACCAAAGCAGAACGTCCCCCATAAGTCACATCGGGAACGTTATCATCTGACCAAAAGAGGACAATTTGGGAACGTTCTTTTAAAGTCCCAGATGTTCTCTTTTTAACGTTGCTAGATGACAGTAGAATAACCAATACAGGACGTTCCCCTAAAGTCATATTGGAAACGTTGAACAACAATACTTTCATAACCAAAGGAGAACGTTTTAAGAACGTCCCGAATGTTCTGTAAAGGTTTGGAACTTTCGTCACCTTTACAGAACTTTTAGGGAACGTTGCGCAAGGTCGCGAAAACGTCCCCTCCTACGTGGGTAAACAGTTAATATATAAAGAGGCTAATAAGGAAACAGTTAATATATTAAGAGGCTAATAAGTAAACAGTTATTATATTAAGAGGCTAATAAGGAAAAAGTTTATATATTAAGAGGCTAATAAGTAAACAGTTAATATATTAAGAGGCTAATAAGTAAACAGTTAATATATTAAGAGGCTAATAAGTAAACAGTTAATATATTAAGAGGCTAATAAGTAAACAGTTAATATCTTAAGAGGCTAATAAGTAAACAGTTAATATATTAAGAGGCTAATAAGTAAACAGTTAATATATTAAGAGGCTAATAAGTAAACAATTAATATATTAAGAGGCTAATAAGTAAACAGTTAATATATTAAGAGGTTAATAAGTAAACAGTTAATATATTAAGAGGCTAATAAGTAAACAGTTAATATATTAAGAGGCTAATAAGTAAACAGTGAATATCTTAAGAGGCTAATAAGTAAACAGTTAATATATTAAGAGGTTAATAAGTAAACAGTTAATATATTAAGAGGCTAATAAGTAAACAGTTAATATATTAAGAGGCTAATAAGGAAACAGTTAATATATTAAGAGGCTAATAAGTAAACAGTTAATATATTAAGAGGCTGATAAGTAAACAGTTAATATATTAAGAGGCTGATAAGTAAACAGTTAATATCTAAGAGGCTGATAAGTAAACAGTTAATATCTTAAGAGGCTAATAAGTAAACAGTTAAAATATTAAGAGGCTAATAAGTAAACAGTTAATATATTAAGAGGCTAATAAGTAAACAGTTAATATATTAGGAGGTTAATAAGTAAACAGTTAATATATTAAGAGGCTAATAAGTAAACAGTTAATATCTTAAGAGGCTAATAAGTAAACAGTTAATATATTAAGAGGCTAATAAGTAAACAGTTAATATATTAAGAGGCTGATAAGTAAACAGTTAATATCTTAAGAGGCTAATAAGTAAACAGTTAATATATTAAGAGGCTAATAAGTAAACAGTTAATATATTAAGAGGTTAATAAGTAAACAGTTAATATATTAAGAGGCTAATAAGTAAACAATTAATATATTAAGAGGCTAATAAGTAAACAGTTAATATATTAAGAGGTTAATAAGTAAACAGTTAATATATTGAGGCTAATAAGTAAACAGTTAATATATTAGGAGGCTAATAAGTAAACAGTTAATATATTAAGAGGCTAATAAGTAAACAGTTAAAATATTAAGAGGCTGATAAGTAAACAGTTAATATATTAAGAGGCTAATAAGTAAACAGTTAATATCTTAAGAGGCTAGTAAGGAAACAGTTAATATCTTAAGAGGCTAATAAGGAAACAGTTAATATATTAAGAGGCTAATAAGTAAACAGTTAATATATTAAAAGGCTGATAAGTAAACAGTTAATATCTTAAGAGGTTAATAAGTAAACAGTTAATATATTAAGAGGCTAGTAAGGAAACAGTGAATATCTTAAGAGGCTAATAAGTAAACAGTGAATATCTTAAGAGGCTAATAAGTAAACAGTGAATATCTTAAGAGGTTAATAAGTAAACAGTTAATATATTGAGAGGTTAATAAGTAAACAGTTAATATATTAAGAGGCTAATAAGTAAACAGTTAATATATTAAGAAGTTAATAAGTAAACAGTGAATATCTTAAGAGGCTAATAAGTAAACAGTTAATATATTAAGAAGTTAATAAGTAAACAGTGAATATCTTAAGAGGTTAATAAGTAAACAGTTAATATATTAAGAGGTTAATAAGTAAACAGTTAATATCTTAAGAGGCTAATAAGTAAACAGTGAATATCTTAAGAGGCTAATAAGTAAACAGTGAATATCTTAAGAGGCTAGTAAGTAAACAGTGAATATCTTAAGAGGTTAATAAGTAAACAGTGAATATCTTAAGAGGTTAATATCTTAAGAGGCTAATAACCCAGATAGCAAAATGACATCATTTCAACCTAAAATTACGTTTCTTTTGACATCGATTCAACATCGTTTTGCACATCGGGGTAATGTTGAAACGACGTCAGGCACTCCATTCAAATCTAACCTGAAATCGACATAATTGGTTACTTACCCAACGTTGAATCGATGTTGATATTCAGTCGATCGAAATGACGTTATAGAATCCACACATTTTCAACATGTAATCAACCTAATTGGTTTGTCCACCTGACGTTGAAATGATGTTGATTTATAGTTGATTGGAACAACGTAGAATCCACACATTTCAACATATAATCGACCCAATTAGTTTGTCTATCTAATGTTGAAATGATGTTGATTTATAGTCGATTGGAAAAACGTAGAATCCACACATTTTCAACATATAATCGACCCAATTAGTTTGTCTATCTAATGTTGAAACGATGTTGATTTTAAGTCGATTGGAACAACATAGAATCCACACATATGTAGGGCCTCGTACACGTAATACACAATTATGTAGTGCGTTAACTTTAAATTAGCTCAAAGGGAATATGACAAAACTTAAAGAGGCTCCAAAAGAATCAACTCTCTTGAACTGAACAAACGACTCGTCCAGCGCTCGTTTGAACAGACAGGGCTGTTGACTCAAAAATGAATATTGCTATTCGAAATAAAGTAAAAACACTTTAATATTTAAGCAGGGTAACAAGATCTAGGTATAAGGCAATAGATTCATAAGTATACACAGGTCACTTTCCTTTCAATACAAAAGAGACTTTATTGACTACAAACAAAACTAACAAAAACACACATACACACACGCATTCATACTGGTTGCAGACAAGGAATAGAAGGGAATAAGAGTTTAGGAGAGATGTGATGTAAAACTTCAAGATGTAAAACCTAACCAAGCGAACCAAATAATCAATTCAACCTTTACTGTGTCTTAGACAGGGTTATCTATCATTTAACATGACTAGCGGATCATACACCAGTTCAGCAATGGATCTGGAGATGTACTTGCGTTCCTTAGTGATGTGGGGAAGTCCTTCTGTGGAGCTCGATTCCCATTTGAGTTCGCTGGGGGTTGGCTGGTCGTTGAAGTGACATCTCGGAGGCTGCTGATGATTTGAAGTCCAGTAGTTTAAGTTGGAGACGGCCAAACTGTTGTCGTGTTGACGGGTTTCGCGACGCAACTTAACTAGACTCTCGACGGAAAGAAAAGAGAGAAGAGTAAACGGAAGATGGGGAAGTTTGAGGCTGGACTCATCCCATCTTGGTGTCCAAGTCCGGCTGGACTGGACCTGGAGAAGAGTTGTCCTGGAAGTGGACCACTTCTCAACAGCTGCTGGTGCAACACTGTCGGACTGGGCGACTGTACTCTGCTCGCTCCGCCCGCCGCTGCTGCTGCTTCGCTTCTCTGCTTATTTTTGCCGCCCAAAGAATGTTTGGGGAGATGGGTTTTATCACCAATGTTTCCGGCCCCTAATAGAGCTGGATCAATAAGGCATTGTCTGTGGATCTGCGTGGCGATCCCATGTTAGCACAAGGAGCTTTGGCGTGACTCACTCACATGACCCATGGTGCTTAGACATATAGTATTAAGCATACATATAATATGAACATTATACATTTTACATATCTATAATTAAAAGGGAATGAAAGAAAGGGAAAGGGTTTCACTCATTCATCTCACCTAACATACACATAATGGTACGTTGTGATAACTCAAAGCATAATGGGTTATCCATGATTAATGCATTCTTAACATATACAGGATTCAGGTGTCATACAAGAGCAATAACATTACATTTCATTAAAAGTCCGCTATCATCGTTTTGAGGATGATCTGATGAACTTTAATGTTTGGTGATAGTTTCAAATTTCAGAGAGGATTTTGATTCTCTGTTTTGGACAAAGTCAGTCAATTCTCTGTCTTGCATGGGGGCTGGAAAACCCCATTTCCTGAGGTCAAACACGAGCTCTTTGTTAAGAAAATTGTGTTCTCGTGATCAGTTACCCGTTTGTCTTGAGTTAATTTTATCAGTATAGTGGGTCCGATGACACTTAACTGATGATGAACCATCATGAGGCCAATAGCCTCAAGGCATGCGCTTCCTGCTCTGCACTGTAAAAAAAAATGTGGCCTGACCTTCTGATTTTGGTCAGGGACAAAAAATGGCTCTCGATCAAGGTGATTCTGATCACAGGTGTCGACTCAGTTATTGGTGTCTGCATCGTTAAGTCCTTACACATATTCAACATAAAATCTATCTGAATGATTTAACGTTGAAATGAATGCTTAAACAACATTTTCAACATTAAGCCAATCCATATGACCTAATCACCATTTATTTACAAGAATACATAATATAATTTATTCTGTATATATGACAAAACACACCACAATCTGTCATCATTTTTTATTGATAAAAATACACAGCTGTGAATATCCGTTAAGAGCATGAATTCATTCAAACCTTTTACACTTAAACAAACAGAGAACATTTAAATTACTGACTAAAATAGTCAAAACCATTTCCTCAAAAAGTAAAACTGTAGAATATTAAATACATTTGTCAATTTGTGTTCTATTTCAACATGTATTTTTCATTAGAGTAAAAAATGCATTTTATTTCAGATGTGCATAATAACAAAATTAACTATTAGGGTCAAAACACAGGTTTAAATCACAATGTTTAAGCTGTTTAAAGAACAACATTTATTTAATTAATTGATAAAGATACAATCACAGAAACTAAAATTCAGATGCAACCATAGAAAAAATATTCTTGCTGGATTAACAAGGTCAATAAATAAATAAATAAAAACAAATTATTTTAGGTGGTGTAAAACTATCGGGAAGCTATTCGTCTACAGTGCCACCATTTACTAGAATTCCATCCCGGATTTTCCAGAAATACGAAGTATTAGTGACACAAATATTACAACAACCGGGAAGAATTGCAAGCTTGTTTATTAATTACAATCATTTATTTTTTTTCAAAATATCATTGTTTAATGACTAAATGCAATAAATAAAATACAGCGCTGCGACCAAAGAATGTAACGTATACTGAATAATCATATGCAATGCACATGATCCTATTATAACGATCACTGCAAACAATAAGCTAAGCGTTCGTTTTTTATATAAACTGTAAATATAAAAATATTAAAATAATTTAAAGCAATGAAAATCTATATGTAAAAAAAACAAAACTACTTTAAACTGCGTCTCGTCAGAGCTGAGCATATGTTTTATTTCAGTAGAAAACGGTCCTCTTCATAATATTTCTATTTATTTCTTTTTAGTAATATTGTATGAATTTAAAAAAATACGGACTTTCCTTTACGTCTCCTATTTAGTTTTTTTACTTCCTGCACTCCATCTTAATTTCAATTTTAAATTCCACACCAGGCCAGTAAAAAAATCCTTAGTGTTGAGCCCTGTTGGGTAATTCTCCTTCTCATTAAAACTGGAATGTGCATTGTGTTGTGACAATTACTTAAAATTTTTGTAACAATAAAGATGTATTTAATACAACCATAAAAACGCTAAAAGATTGTCAGTACACTGTACTATAGGCACAACCAGTCGTTTGGTGTGTTTGTGTGAGAGAGGAAAAAAACCATTTGCAACTCGTAAAAAAAAAAAAAAAAAAAAAAAAAAAAACTCTCAGACTTCAAATATACTGGTCACTAACAGAAACTTCAGTCATGGGTGCTGTTGTTTTGCTCCAGTAATACCTTCAGAGAACATAATAGTCAGTGATCCATACATAGGCAGAGAGATTAGTGTGGTGTAGGCAGAACTGGAATAGACGTCTGTCCAGGCACAGGTTACAGATCTTGATGTCTTCAACTGGAGATTCCAGAGAAACTGCCATTAAAAAAAATTGTAAGAAAAAAAAAAAAAACATGTTACTCAGTAGGAAAATATCACCAGGTACAGTATCCACTATTACAAAGTACAATTCCAAGGTAAATGTTCAGTTCAACCCACAGTATTGGTACCATACAATTGACACATTTTTTGACTCCTCACACAGAATATTAAGTTAACATGGTATACTGTGAGAAATTAAATGATCTTGGATTTCATTTTCTTGTGAAATTCTAAAAAGCCTAATGATATAAAATATTTTTAAAAATAAATGCGTTTACTAACATTTGTTTAGATACTTGAACAAGTGAACTGCAGTAACCTCAAGAGAAAAGCATGTAGACAAAATACATTTTAATAAACAGGAAAATAAAAAAATGCACACTAGAACATAGCACTACAATCAGAAAAAAAACAGACAAGCATGGTTTGTGAACAAAGGAAATCAGGAACAGAACCAACGAAACCACAAAGAACTAACATAACAGATTGAGTGGGCAACTTACAAAATGGCAAAGCTTTTCCCATTCAATGCTGTGGAGCGTCTCTGGCGAGGAGTTCCTCACTAAATGTAGAAAAAAATAGAGCAACAAAACAGTAAACTGACAGCGATTCACTTCGTTAGCGTAATAACGTGTTAAAAAATCTCGTTTAACGTTAGCTCGATGATACGTAATGTTATTTGCGAACCGTTTCTCATAACTTAGCCTATACGTTAGCTAGAGCAACATTAACTTACATATGTTTTTTATGCTCATTCCAAATCGATTTGACAGATCATCTTATATTTTTACACAGGTTAAAAAGCATTGAAGTCATAAAGTGAAGTTAGTCGTGTTGAAATCGAAAATTAAATAACCAAAACAGCTTTTCATTTACGTTAACGTTACCTTTATAGATTAGCTGCAGTTAATGGCCTGGGTACGCACAGGGCGACATGTAGGCTTACTAAAAAACGTATAGGAAGTGGTAAAGTGTTAATTTACACATCTAAAAAGTTACATTTTAACATAAATTCTTGGGAAAACAACAAATAAAACATGTGAAACGTTGAATACAACGTGCTTACCTTCAGATTACAGTTCCGTCCGCTGCCTTCTGTTTGTTAGTTGATTGATTCAAATGATGAGCAGCACGTGCACCTCACGCTGACTCGCGCTGAAGAACCGACTCCGAGTCCACCAATCAATTTCAACATCGAACCAATGTTATGATTTCGACCAGATGCGTCGGGTAGCCTATATGTTGAAGAGTCAACTTCATTTCGACATTGAACCAATGTTATGATTTCGACCAGATGCGTCGGGTAGCCTATATGTTGAAGAGTCAACTTCATTTCGACATTGAATCAATGTTTTATTCTCGATGTAATAACTTTCCGACGTACCGACCAAATAAAGAACGTTGATTCAATGTCGAAATTTGATCGACGACTGATACTGACGCTTATAACCAATAATCGACATTGATTCAATGTCGGCTTGCTATCTGGGTGAACATGTAAATGAAAACGGAAAAAAACGTTCGAGTGATTGTATAAATATAGGCATTTTCTTGGTTGCTGCATGGAGGGCGCCATTGCGACCAGCGTCTTCCTGTAGAATGTTTAGGAATTCCCTTTGCAGCGTTTACAACTGGTAATTTGGGTTCCGAAAATGGGTTTCAATAGCGTTTTGAGTGGATTACGGAGTGTTTTTGTGACACACAACTTTAACAGGTGTTAAAGTCGTTCTGCACAGCAAAATCCTCAGAGTAAAATTTACTCAGTTCAGAGAACATTTGGTCCCTCTCTAAATTGAGTAAAATTTACTCAACAGCAGAGTTAAAGTTAATGAGACAATGATGGGGTTAATTAAGTGATGATTGAGCACTGATGATGAACACCTGCTGTTAACAAGCAGAAACAGAGAAGAGAAACAGAAAACTACAACTGACTTCAGTCACAGTCATAGATGAAATAAACTGAACATATCAAATATTTAAAAATTTCAGCAGAGGATCATTAAGCAACTCCACAAACAGCAGCTTTACTTATTAACAACCTGTTTGGCCTTACTTCTGCCACACTACAAAATTCCATATAGTGATATTATTAAGAACTAAGTCATTTTTTACAATAACAATAAAAAAAACACCACTTTTTGCGTTTTAAGCTGTCACCATTGAGGAGAACAGTAGTTGCTTTACTTGGGCTCTGACTCGATTTCTAATGTTAGTTTCTCTTTGTTCGCCAGATAGTGTATTGTGGCAAATGTTGAATAAAGAGAGCAATTGTGCTCTGGATAATTGATTCTGTGGTGATTTAGTCACTGGTCAAATCAGCAAAATTGGTTTTGACCTATTAAGTCTGAATAGTGTTTTATCACAAACGTAGCACTGTATCAAGAAAATGAAACTCAGCAATACTTTTATCAGATCATTGAACATCTGAAACACTCAAAACACACAGACATAATGAATCAGAGTATGCTTCTCAACTATGGTGAGTTTTTTTTTGTCCTACAGTGCATGCTGGGAACTATGGATGAATGTTAGCAGACACTGCAGCCAAAAAAATACAAAATCTCTAACCACTGTTGAGATAGAGACGCTGATTATTGATGTTTGTGTCTCTAAAGTGATTCAGATGCTCAATGTGTTTTAAAAATGTATAAAACCACAGCTGAGGTCCATTCACTTGAAAAACACTCAATTTTGTATCTTACATGATAAACCATCATTTGAACATGATTTACAAAGTCAAACATAACCTTTTATACAGGAACTCTCATCAAGAGTAAAAATCAATACAAGATCAGTCAACCTGATCATAATTGCTCGCTTTATATTTGTCATAGCAAGCTAAGAAAAGTCAAGATTAAAACTCAAAGAGCCCAAGTAAATCTACCGCTTTTCTCCATGATGGTGACATTGGGGAAGAAAACATGTTGTTTTTTTGTAAAATGTAAACACCTAAAACAGTTAATTCTCAATAAATCTCATATGGACTTCTGTGAACATCTGACAGAAATAAAGTCAATCAGTTAATCAATGAGCAAAGCTGCTGCTGCTTCTCTTCTGTTTCTACTTATTAACAGCAGGTGTTCATCATCAGTGCTCAATCAACACTTAATTAACCCCATCATTGTCTCATTAACTTTAACTCTGCTGCGGAGTAAATTTTACTCAATTTAGAGAGGGACCAAATGTTCTCTGAACTGAGTAAATTTTACTCTGAGGATTTTGCTGTGTGTGAGATGTGGTTCAAGTGCGAGAGAAAAAGATTCTCGTACTTCACGTGTCTGCCGTCAGAAATACAGTGTGTGTGTGTGTGTGTTCGTTCCCGACCTGTCAGCCGTTAGCTCAGCGGCTCTTAAATGCGTGCACACTCACACAATAATTCACTGCATTCTAGAGCAAACCACATTACTGGCATGAAACTTAAGGTATGTAAGTCTTGCAATTTACAAAAATTACCCATAAAAATTTAATTACTGATACCTTACTGGCTGTTTTGCATTGGTTTTATTTTGTTAGTTTGTATTGTGTTGTATTTACCACGGTATGTGTTTTTCGGTCATTTCAAAACGCCACGTTATTTTCACTTATTTTCACAAACATTTAGCTGATTGACATTTGTTAAATGTTGACTTCAGCGATGACGAGACATCATTTTAACGGCACAAGCTTCGTGGGGGGAAACTGCCTCACTGTTTTCCATCACATGACATCGCAGTTTTTTAAATGTTCACACCGGGAGGTATATATGTATCAACATAACAAGTAACAAAAGGAATATAGTTACAAACTACTTACAAAGTAATATTTCTGCTCACATTATTATTTGCAATGTTAATATATAAAGAGAAGTGTGTATGTAGGTTGTTTATATGACTGTGTATGTTATATGACAATTAAGTTGTGAATAGTTTGTTTCATGAATTGTATAATGACTGTATAGTATGTGTAACTGTACTGTGCAGGAAATATGTATGTACATAAGTTGTTATATACACAGAACAAAATCTTAAGACCGGGGGAAACATTACAGTTATTCACAGTTTGCTTGGGTGGATCATAGTCCGCTTGTAAGCACTGCTTTAAAATACCCAAAGAAGACACGTGCAAACAGTCAAAAAACTGAGAATAGGCAATTTTTCGAAAAAACAATTAAAGTCAAAGAGGCTCAAATCAGCTGATCAAAAGTATAGGACGAGAGGCTAAAAAAACACAACAATAAAACTAAAATTGTAAAAAAATAACTCAGTAGTTAGTAACACCTCAAGTCTTGTTCATCACTTCAAACACTCATTTTCGCATACTTGACAAAAGTTTTTTTCCGGGAGGCTGGTGGTAAAGTTACTCCATGTGGTTAAGATGGCTTCAAGATGGTCTGGAACTGGCGTCCATTTGGGTCATGGTCTGGAACTGGCGTCCATTTTTGTTAACTTCCCTTGCCATCCATTCCCAAATGTTCTCAATTAGATGAAAGTCTGGGGAGCACGCAGAATGGTCCAAAAGAGCAACGTTACACTCCTGGAAGATGCGTTTTGTCAGGTGGCCATTGTGCATTGCAGCGTTGTCTTGTTGAAATATCCAGTCTTTACTTAATAGATGAGGGAGGGCCCTCAGTCAAGAGGGATGCCCGCTGCAACATGTCTACATAACCATCAGCTGTTTGATGCCCCGATGGAGTCTCCACCACTGTGCTGTGCAGAAAACATCTCCTGTGGATCTCATTGTCATGCCAGTAGTGTTGGAAGCTATCAGGACCATCCAGGTTACATTTCTTTTTCATCGAAAAAAAAAAAATCTCATACACTTTTCAATGTCCCATGTTTGGTGCTCCCTTGCAAATTCCAAATGGGCAACTTTGTGTTGTGGGGAAGACATGGACTTTGAAGACGTTTTTTGTTCTTTAAGCCCTTCGCTCGAAGATGTTTTATGGTTATTGGGCTGCAGTCAGCATCAGTAAAGACCTTAATTTGGGTTGAAAATCTGCCTGTGTTTTCTCGGACACCCTGTCTGATCCTCCGGCTCAGTGCAGGTGAAATTTTTTTTGGGTCTGCCACTTGGCTTTTTTGTCCCATACTGCTCAGGATCTTTTAAGATATTTAGAATGACTGTCTTACTGTGTCCAACTTCGGCAGCAATGGCGCTCTGTGAGAGCCCTTACTTGTGCAGCTGAACAGTCCTGCCATGTTCAAAAAGAGAAAGCCTTTTTGCCTTTGCCATGTAGAGATCATGAGAGTATTACAGGCCAAAGGAAAATTACAGCGAAGCCAGTTTTGCACAGAATTGAACTTTTTAAAGCTATGGTCCTATACTTTGGATTAGCTGATTTATTAATTATTTGCGAGTTAAGTCCGAATTGCGAGTTATTAAGTCAGAATTCTGAGTTATAAAGTCGTATTTCTGAGTTATGAAGTCTGAATTGCAAGGAATAAACTAACAATTCTGACTTAACTAGCGAATCTGACTTCATAACTTGAATTCTGACTTTATAACTCAGAATTCAGACTTAATAACTCACAAATCTGACTTCATAACTCGCAATTCGGAATTGCAACTTTATAGAATATATAAAATATATGTATTCATATTTGCGACTTTCTAAAAAAAATTTTACATTCTTTTTTTTTTATTTGGGCTTCCTTGAAACCCATGTCGGTGCAATAAAATCACAAGTTGGAATATCTGTGATAAAAATCACTGATCAAGATAAGCGACTCTGTCATTTTTCAGTTTACCTCGCACTTCTATCGTGATGAAATATGGTGAGCAGCAAAGGATTCGCTTACTTAAAGGTTTCCACTTACTTAAACTCTGCAGAACTTTAATTTTTTTCTGCTGAATGTTATCTGCAACAAATAAAAGTCGAACGTTGTACTGTACACTTACGAGCCTTAACGTTTGTCTTTTACTTTTTCCCCTCAATACTAAAAAAATGTCACGGAAAAAGCAATTTTCTTGTATCTTAAACAGTTTAATTCTGATTTGTATTTTTTTACAAGAATGTCACTCTGTTGAACAGGATCATATCTTTTGGAAATAACAGTGGAGCATGGACCTGTGGATGTCCTATGGGACATCAACTTCGGTTGGAGTCTGTCTCGTACTCCATCGATTTAAAGAGAAATATTTGATGTCAGACTGTGATCATAATGGTTGGTATGTCTGCCATTTACTTAAAATTTTAAAAACATCAGTTCACTTAAAACCACTGTCTAAATACTCAAAAATGGTGTGTTCCGAACAGAAATCCACCAGCCCTTGTTGAAAAATACAAGTGCGCATAACAACTGACAAACGACAAGGACTTAAGAGACGGCTTCAAGGTTCCTATTTTGAGGAGGTATTTGAGATTCCTTTTATTAAGATTTTATGTATTAAATATGTATAAATATCGTTCTTTTTAATACTAATGCTATTAACTGTGTTTACTGTGCTTTTATTATGTATGTTGCTTTTTTTAGAGTTTATGATATTTCAGGTTGTGAGTCTTTTGTGAATTTACTGTCTCACTACTCTAAAATGTTGTGTTCCAAACAGCAATCCACCAGCCCTTGTTACAGAATACAAGTGCACATAACAACTGCCAGACCACGAGCACTTAAGAGACAGCTATAAGACTCCTGTTTCGAGGAGGTATTTGAGACTCCTTTGAAAAAGCCAGTCTCATAAATAAATGTTCTATGAAACTCTTGCTATTTTTAGAAATGTGAAAAAAGGATGGAATTTTTACAATCATATTACTGAAAATAGTGCACAACTACAACATAAAACTTTTGGGAATATTTCAATGTTGAGGAGTGGGAAAGGAAGAAAAGGGCATATGTGGAGTCTGTGAAGAAACATGAATGAACAAAATCAAAAAGCAAAAAACTAGGTTTGTCCTTGTAACGCAGGGAGTGACACTGACAACAGGGGTGTGGATCCACATGCAGGTTTATTAAAGGGATGGTCAGGCAAGCAATGATCAGAACAGGAGCAAACAGATAAATGAGGGCAATCCAGAGTCGTGGTCAAAGTAGCAGGCAAATGGTCAAAGGCAGGCAGCAGACAGGATAAACAGACAGACGTGGCAAAGGTCAAAACCAGGCAAACTAGACAAAGGATAAACGCGTTGTGGTGTCACTGTAAACAGATAACAAGACTAAGCCCCAAATGAGTGTTTGAGAGGTGTTTATATGGTGCTTGAATTAGTCCTTGAGCAGCTACAGCTGTGCCAGTCTAATCAGTGGAGACGAGGAGCAGGTGAGTGTGTGTGTGTGGCCTGACTGGGTATTGTAGTCCATTTCTTAGCAGATTTGTAGTTCTATGTGTTTGTGCAAGTTTACCAGCGATCTATGGAGAGAGGATCGCTGTGATCATGACAGAGCCCCCCCTCTAAGGAGCGGATTCCAGACGCTCCTAACACAGTTCAGGCGGGAGGTGGAGCGCAGGCGGAACAGGGGGAGGGATGGAGGGCCAGGGCCAGGGCCATGCAGCAGAGGTATACCTGGAGCGTGGAGCTGCGGAGGGCCTGGAGCGTGGGGCTGCGGAGGGCCTGGAGCGTGGGGCTGCGGAGGGCCTGGAGCGTGGGGCTGCGGAGGGCCTGGAGCGTGGGGCTGCTGAGGGCCTGGAGCGTGGGGCTGCGGAGGGCCTGGAGCGTGGGGCTGCGGAGGGCCTGGAGCGTGGGGCTGCGGAGGGCCTGGAGCGTGGGGCTGAGGAGGGCCTGGAGCGTGGGGCTGCGGAGGGCCTGGAGCGTGGGGTTGCGGAGGGCCTGGAGCGTGGGGCTGCGGAGGGCCTGGAGCGTGGGGCTGCGGAGGGCCTGGAGCGTGGAGCTGCGGAGGACCTGGCAGTTCTTTCAACCCCAGTGGGTCAGGAGGCTTAGGTTCAGGAGTCACTGGCAGTTCTTTAAACCCCAGTGGGTCAGGAGGCTTAGGTTCAGGAGTCACTGGCAGTTCTTTACACCCCAGTGGGTCAGGAGGCTTAGGTTCAGGAGTCACTGGCAGTTCTTTAAACCCCAGTGGGTCAGGAGGCTTAGGTTCAGGATGCACTGACGGTTCATTCAACCCCAGTGGGTCAGGCGGCGGCCATTCAGGAAGCTCAGGCGGCGGCGGCCATTCAGGAAGCTCAGGCGGCGGCCATTCAGGAAGCTCAGGCGGCGGCGGCCCATTCAGGAAGCTCAGACGGCGGCGGCCATTCAGGAAGCTCAGGCGGCCATTCAGGAAGCTCAGGCGGCGGCCATTTGAGAGGATCTGGCGCCCCTGGCCATTGGGGAAATTCAGGAGGATCTGGCGCCCCTGGCCATTCGGGGAATTCAGGAGGATCTGGCGTCCCTGGCCATTCGGGGAATTCAGGAGGATCTGGCGCCCTTGGCCATTCGGGGAATTTGAGAGGATCTGGCGCCCCTGGCCATTCGGGGAATTCAGGAGGATCTGGCGTCCCTGGCCATTCGGGGAATTCAGGAGGATCTGGCGCCCCTGGCCATTCGGGGAATTCAGGAAGGGGATCTGGCCACTCTGGAGGATCAGGCAGTGACTGAGGATCTGGCAACTCTGGAGGATCAGGCAGTGACTGAGGATCTGGCAACTCTGGAGGATCTGGCAACTCTGGAGGATCTGGCAGTGACTGAGGATCTGGCAACTCTGGAGGATCAGGCAGTGACTGAGGATCTGGCAACTCTGGAGGATCAGGCAGTGACTGAGGATCTGGCAACTCTGGAGGATCAGGCAGTGACTGAGGATCTGGCAACTCTGGAGGATCAGGCAGTGACTGAGGATCTGGCAACTCTGGAGGATCAGGCAGTGACTGAGGATCTGGCAACTCTGGAGGATCAGGCAGTGACTGAGGATCTGGCAACTCTGGCATTGACTGAGGATCTGGCAGCTCTGGCAGTGACTGAAAATCTGGCAGCTCTGGAGGTGGCGGTGGCAGCTCTGGCAGTAACAGCTCTGGTGGTGGCAGTAGCTCTGGCAACTCAGGTGGTGGTGGCCATTCTGGTGACTCAGATGATGGCATTTCAGAAACAGGAACTTGGACAGGCACTACAGCAGGAACGGACTCGGAACAGGAAACCATCTTCTGAGCTATAGGCAGATTGGCGCTTACCCATGCGTGAGCTGGAGGGCTGGTTGTGGCCATCTTGTGAGCTGGAGGACTGGAGGCGGCCATCTTGTGAGTTGGCAGACTGAAGGCGGCCATCTTATGAGCTGGAGGACTGGAGACGGCCATTTTGTGAATTGGCAGACTGAAGGTGGCCATCTTGTGAGCTTGAGGACTAGAGGTGGCCATCTTGTAAGCTGGAGGACTTGAGGAGGCCATCTTGTGCTTGACTGGACTGGTGGCAGCCATCTTGTTAGCTGGAGGACTTGAGGAGGCCATCTTGTGCTTGACTGGACTGGTGGCAGCCATCTTGTTAGCTGGAGGACTAGAGGCGGCCATTTTGTGAACTGGCAGAGTTGTGGCAGCCATTTTGTAAGCTGGAGGACTTGAGGAGGCCATCTTGTGCTTGACTGGACTGGTGGCAGCCATCTTGTTAGCTGGAGGACTAGAGGCGGCCATTTTGTGAACTGAAGGACTGGATTGGGCAGCAAGCCCCGTCGCCAGCGGGTCTTGCTGTTTATTGCCCCCCTCCAAAAAACATTTAGGGGTCTCCTTCACCTCGCCCACGGTAAAGGGGGACCCACTAAGTTGCAGTGCCAGATCAATGTAATATTTCAGAGTCCAGTGAGGGTTGCAGTGGCATCGTGGAATAAAGGGGCTCAGAAAGTCCTCCACGAAAGAAAATCATTAAACATAACTCACTTAGGGATGTTAGGTGTGCCAGTTCAATGAAATCCTCTACGTACTCCTCAATAGATCGTGCTTCCTGCTGCAGACGCATGATTTCAATACCCGCTGGATCCATGTTTAGGGCTTAGTCTTCTGTAACGCAGGGAGTGACACTGACAACAGGGGTGTGGATCCACATGCAGGTTTATTAAAGGGATGGTCAGGCAAGCAATGATCAGAACAGGAGCAAACAGATAAATGAGGGCAATCCAGAGTCGTGGTCAAAGTAGCAGGCAAATGGTCAAAGGCAGGCAGCAGACAGGATAAACAGACAGACGTGGCAAAGGTCAAAACCAGGCAAACTAGACAAAGGATAAACGCGTTGTGGTGTCACTGTAAACAGATAACAAGACTAAGCCCCAAATGAGTGTTTGAGAGGTGTTTATATGGTGCTTGAATTAGTCCTTGAGCAGCTACAGCTGTGCCAGTCTAATCAGTGGAGACGAGGAGCAGGTGAGTGTGTGTGTGTGGCCTGACTGGGTATTGTAGTCCATTTCTCAGCAGATTTGTAGTTCTATGTGTTTGTGCAAGTTTACCAGCGATCTATGGAGAGAGGATCGCTGTGATCATGACAGTCCTAAGAGGAACAGAGACCGTGTAATTGCGTTCTTTTGTTGGACTTTGTTTATTTGCTACATTGCATACTTCGAAGAAGTTATATAACATTTATACATTTAAATTAAACAATTAACTTAAAAAAAATGAATTGAGGGAGAATAATGTAGTATACTTAGCTTTTCATGCCACTGTAGGCAGTGGACCAGTGGGGGGTCAGCCATGGGGGGTCAGCTGTGGACACATGGACATTTTAAATAATTACTGATGTTGTTGTTTATTTCTCTCTGGCTGTGTATCACTCTGTGTGTGTGACAGAGAGAAAGAGAGTAATGTGGTATACTTGGCTGTCCATGCTACTGTCCGCAGTGCAACATATAGCACTCAAAGGAATGTTCTTGTATTTTTAAAACCATAGTAATTGTCTATTTCCCACTACTTGACCAATAAATTATTTATATGACTGAAACTGAAAACAAATGTGTGCTTTTTTTTACTTGAAACATAAAGACATATTACTGTTAGTAATAGTAATTAATAATAGTACTGTTAATAGTGTCTCGGTCTACCTCACACGCATTCAGTCTCTCTCACGTATACACTTGACCACTTTTGCGCGCACACGGTCTCTGTCGTGCACACACGTGGTGTCCCTCGTGCACATTCGGTCTCAGCTTTCGGTGTACTGTTGTTTAGTCAGGCGCCTCATACATTATGCGTCTTCTTTTCGGTGATTGGTTGGCATTCACCAATACCACACAATGCATCTTCGCCGTGAACAGGAAGATGTGGGCTACACTGCAGCCATGATTAATAATAGTACCAACTAATGGACAAACGCATCCTATTGTAATAGACGCACGTATCAGCTAAAATGTTACCCGAATCCGCGGCTTCATACTTATCATGCACCTGCCCGCACATATTATTTTATCTGATATATATATCCACACCCGACCCTCACCCGATCGGCACTTTAATAATTCTAATTCTTTGTTTTAAGCATGATGATAGGTCACCGTGGCTCATTTGTTATTAACAGCAGATTCAGCTTTTACATACAGGAAAAAGAGAACAAAAACGCAGACACTTCAGCCTAAGCAGCAGCTAAGTTTACTTTGCCTTTGTCTTGGCACTGTGCAAAAACAGAATAGCATCTGCTGTGCCTGGATTCAGGTGATTCCGCCTCGCCCACAAACAGTGGTGTAAAGTAACTAATTACAAATACTCAAATTACTGTAATTGAGTAGTTTTTCTCAGGAATTGTAATTTACTGAGTAGTTTTAAAAATGTGTACTTTTCCTTTTCCTTGAGTACATGTTTAGTGCAGTATCTGTACTTTTACTCCTCTACTTTCCTTCAACCTGCAGTCACTACTTTATTTTTCTTGTCCATAGGGATTAGAAAAATCAGTCCTGAGATTCCTGTTCTATCAAATCACACATACCGTAGAAGGTAAATTGCATCATAATGAACTACCTCAAGACGTGTGCACTTCATAATTGCAGCAAACTGTTTGGAAGTTTTAAAAGTGTCTATGAAGATGTTTATCTTTGCGTGCATTGACCCAGAGACTGTTAAGATGCACATCACTGATGAGAAGATGACCAAAATGGCCTTAAACATCCAGCAGGCACAGGCTGTCAACATGACGTCAATTGACGATGAACCCTAACATCATGGGGACTTTGCATTTTGTTTGGAAATGAAAATCAGGTTGACGTCAGAACTCAACGAAAATGGGCCAACTCAGGCCAATGTCAATGTTTAACGTCTAACCGACTGTAAAACCAACCATATATCAAAATCAAACTCATACTTTGAGTAATAATTACAGCAGATACTTTTACTCTACTTGCACTACATTTGTAGACAAGTAATGGTCCTTTTACTTGAGTATGATTTTACAGTACTCTTTCCACCACTGCCTACAAAACATGGCCAGCTGCACGAAACGAGCGTTCGCTCGCACCGCTTGTTGTAGAAATGCACAAGATTGTTCTTGCAAGGCGCTGCAGTCATGTAAATAATTGATCTTGTTTCACCTAGAACGAGAGCAGATTTTCCTCTGATGACTTCTAACTTAAAGTTTGCACAGTATTCTTGCACTTCCTCCATTATATTGGGCGTCTCATCTTCACATTCTGAGTCCACTCTCTGCTTTTTTTGCTGGTCAACTGCTATGACCTGCGACCAGTGTTGGGGAGTAACGGAATACATGTACCGGCGGTACGTATTTAGAATACTATTCTTGAGTAACTGTATTCCGTTACAGTTACTATTTTTAAACGGGGTATTTAGAATACAGTTACTTTCCTAATACCATTGGAATACTTTGGGCGATGCGTGTCTGGCCTATAACAATATTACTAAATTGCCGCCAAAACCATAGAAACAGAAGCTACACTCCCGACTGGAGTATGGAGATGGGGGCGCGCGAACCCGCGAACTGTAGAGCGGGGAGGTTGCACGCAAACCATAGGTGCAAACTTAAGAGTAGAGCACATGCACCAGGTTACAAGCCGGACTGTACCAAAGTGCTGCGAACTGAAGAGCGGGGAGGGTGAGATGGAGGCGCGCAAACTGAAGAGCATGCGCACATGCACCAGGTTTCAGGCCAGACTGAACCAAAGTTCTGAGGGGGGTGGTATTCCGGGAGTTTTCTGGGAGACAGAACAATACGGGGGATGGGTCTGAAATACGGGAGACTCCCGGGAAAAACGGGAGTGTTGGCAGGTATGCTCAAAGCCCTCTTCATCAAGTACAACACTACATTGCCATCAAGTGCTCCTGTGACTCTTCAGCCAGGGAGGACTTATTTTTACTCCTCATCGCAACAGAATGACAGATAAGCACTTCGAAATGTCTCTATTGCTGCGCTACAACCGCCTTTACTTGTCTGTTGATTAGGAAAGTATAGGTAGTGTTAAGGCCGTCACACACCGGATGCGCCGCGATGCGGCGCGCACATGACAGTTGAAAGTATCGCACATCAGACGCGCACATTTGCAGGCTATTTAAAACGAAACTAATCAGATGGCGCTCTGTGGCGCGGGAGAATTCTGAACAGTGTCATGAGTCGTGGCTGGGCGCCGCGGACAGCTGCGGACAGCCGCCGACTTGCGGCGCCGGTGTGTGTACTCTAATTGAAACCTATTTTTAGAATTCTGAAATGCGTGGCGCTACGCGGCGCGCCGCCGAGCGGCGCTTCTGGTGTGCGACCTGCTTTACGGTCCGTTGCAGGGTTCAGAGGGGGAAAAACAAAGATCGGATCCTAACACAGCATTTAGGATTTAATGAAAAACAAAACAGGAACACTAAAACAGGGCAACACAAACCAGGAACAACCGGACATCATATGAGTAACGCAAAATACAACAGACAACGAGAGGGGCACACAAACTGAAAAATATAGTCCTGATAATGAGTGTCAAATGAGCCGCAGCTGTGAATGTGTGTGTGTGTGTGTGTGTGTGTGTGTGTGTGTGTGTGAGAGAGAGAGAGTGTCTTGATGACGGTCAGCTGGAGCAGGTGAGTGTGTGTGTGTGTGTGTGTGTGGCATGACTGAATATGTTGTCCATGTGAGGCAGGATTTGTAGTTAAGTGAATGTGAGTGTGTATACCAGCGATCTCTGGTTGAAGCTCGCTGGTGACCGTGATAAGTAGTTAGGTACTGTAGATAGGTGGCTACTGGCTAATATGTTTGACTTAAAACAAAACTTGTTCATTTTGATGTTTACATTTTTGTAAAGCAAACACATTTTGCATTCTTCTAATTTTTGCAATATTGTTCTTAGGTGAGAAGTTTTCATAATAGAAATTAAAATGTTGGCTAGAACCTGTTACACTACCTTGGTTTTACATAAACTATTTTGAAGTTTTTCTTTTCTTATACCTGATATTTTTCTGTGCAGACTGTGAAATACAAAGGGTAAGCAAAATGCATATTATATACATATATTGTATATTACAGACAGTAATGCTGTCTATGTTCAAGCACTTTTTATCTTTATTACAGAAACAGAAATTGAATTTGTTGACACTTTGATAAATAAACATTATTCAATAAACATAATTATATTGTTTTATTTATTTTTCCCTGTCAGTCAATAATGGAGAGGGAGTAAAATCTCTCCGTGGCAGGGGCAGCTGCCACTAAACCTGCCACAGCTAAGTGTGCCTGCCACAAAAAGCTGCCACTCTACCCGTCACTGCTAGAGGCAGCTGCCACTAAACCTGCCACTGCTGAGCGCGCCTGCCACGTCACCGCCACGGTTTTATGCGCCTGCCACAAATACCTGCCACTGTTTTGTAAGCCCGCCACGGCACCTCCCAGAGTTATACGCGCCTGCCATGGTTTTATGCGCCTGCCACAAAGACCTGCCACTGTTTTGTGAGCCTGCCACGGCACCCGCCATGGTTATGCGCGGCTGATTTGGCACCCGCCACGGTTATAGGGAAGAGCGGGGCACAAAGTAACACTTTTTGGTTTTGGTCAAATAATGAACAAAGTAATAGGGTTAGACAAACCATTTTTTTTACCAACAGCCTCTTCTACAAATGAGCACTGGAAATATGATTGCCGGACCTATGGTTTCTGTGCAGTATTGCCAAAAGTATAAATGTTACTATTTACCCCACCTGCGAGTCAAGTTGTAACAGACAGGGGGTTAGTAGTATTACATGCTTATAAAAGCAGATTTCACACAATGAATTCATAAATTCTTAAATTCAGTTTACTTTAAATAGTAGCTATATTTCCTTGTATTTCCTATTCATTGTTGGGCTATATTAACAGCTAAAATACAGTTAGCATATCGATTTTATTTTGAGTTGTAGCTCATGGCCCTAAAAATGAAAATGTAACCTGAAAACAAGTAATTAAAATAGGCTTAATAAATAAATTAAACGAGGGGTAGGGCTAATATCATAATGGTTTATGATGGCGTTTTTACAAATGCCAACTGGACAGTATCACGAAAAAAAAAAAAAAAAAAACACTTATGATAGCCTAACATAAATCTTGTATATTGAGTTGCGTGTTATCTATGCCAAAATTGAACAAATTTTCATGGTAATAACTGTGAGTTTCTTTCTTTTTTAGGTTTTTTTTTCTGGCACATTTAGCTACTATTTTTTTAAAATGACATTAGATTGTAGCATTTAACTTTTTCCTAACACTGATAAATGATTGGTTGGGTAATAGGCAATACGTGAAGCGATGACTCTGTTATGCTGATTTCACTATATTTATTTACCGGTTATACGAATTATTGTGGGTTAGCTTGCATGTGTGGGCATAGTTTGATGTCTTTACCTAAAACTTTAAACATTTATATTATTTGAAATAAAATGGAAGGAATAAAGGAGAATAAAATACCATTTAGGCTAAACCACTCGTTTGGCACTGAAGCCATGATCCGTTTGCAATTATGTAAACTGTATCGTTGCATAACCTTTACTGATAAAATCAGTAATAGCGAAACTGTGCATAATATTATTAATATAAAAAAGTATATAACTGCCTTAAGTCAGTAACTTAGGCAGTAATGCAAAGTATTAATAAATAAGTAAATAGACTAAATGAAAGGAAAAAGATCTAGGTACCAAAATCAGTCACCAGGTCTAGTGCCTCCCTATGGGATTAAAATGCCCCCTCAGTTATGACATCGTGGCGCCGGGCCTGAGGTGCATTTTAACGTGACTGGTTCCGTACTTTCCCCATATACCCGTGGTGGGTTCCGTATAACCGTGGCAGGTTCCGTAGCAGACCTGTATAACCGTAGCGGTTCTGTATCAGGCGCGTAGGCCTATAACCGGCGGGTGCCATATCAGCCGTGCATAACTGTGGCGGGTGCTGTGGCAGGCTCACAAAACAGTGGCAGGTCTTTGTGGCAGGCGCATAAAACCGTGGCGGGTGCCGTGGCAGGCGCGTATAACTGTGGCAGGTGCCGTGGCGGACTTACAAAACAGTGGCAGGTCGTTGTGGCAGGCGCATAAAACCATGGCAGGTGCCGTGGCAGGTTTAGAGGCAGCTGCCTCTAGCGGTGACGGGTAGAGTGGCAGGTATTTGTGGCAGGCGCAATTAGCTGTGGCAGGTGTAGCGGCAGCTGCCCCTGCCACAGAGAGATTTTACTCCCTCTCCCTTTCTTGCATAAACTTTCCTCCTTTCCCATGGCCGACGCGATTTCTCGCCAATAATTATTGGCCATCTGGGTATCTCGATGATCACGCATCGATGGATCATAAAGGTGTCTGTACAGGCGTACCTGTTCAGACAACAGCTCCTCAAAATCATTCATAACTATATGCAGGTGAATGCGGCGCCGCGCGCACTGATTGCTCGGGTCTCAAAAAATGCCGTGCGCACTGCCAGCCGAAAGGATGTCGCGCGGACCCAAAGCGAACTTCCGCTAACACCGCGATGACGTCACATTTGCCGCGCGCACTCAAGCGAACTAGCGGACGCGTCGAGTATAAACAAGGCTTTAAGCACTACCATAGAGAATGAATGGGAAAAGTTAAGGAAAGTTAAGCTTAACTATTGGCGGCTGCCGCGCGAAAGGTCCCCAGTTCGAAACTGGGCGGAAACAACCTTGGGCTTTTATGCCAATTGTCAAATCAGGCTTCTGTTGAGCACTGACGTTCACTGAAAACATCCTTTCTGCAAAGCAGTGTGAGGCTAGAAAATTGAATTCAACTCAGTGTTTACTTGCCCTGGTGGTGTCACAAACTTGCATAGAATCTGATTTCTTTTAGCTTTGTGTTGTGCATGAGCAGGTTGCCAGTGCGTTTGCTGGCCCTCCACGGTGCAGACCGTACAAGACAGCTCTATAAAAAATACTATAAACACTTGCAACCTTCTCATATCGGTTTCCGTAGTGTAGTGGTTATCACGTTCACTTTACACGCGAAAGGTCCCCTGTGTAAGAAATCAATCTACGTTAAAAGATCGATTTAGGAATTATCAGCTCAGATCAATGACTCGGCTCTTGAAGATTCGAATCATTGATTCGACTCAATTGAGTCAGATTGAATCAGATCAAAGATTCAATCTCTGTGTGTCCCGCAAATAGACAATCACATTTATTAATTCTCGTCTATATTATTTCCGTGGCCACCGGTCATAATATAACACAGAATAGGGTTACTTTTCAGCAAGGTAACACGATCTTTAGCTTGAGGCAAAGACTTACAAAGCACATAAACGAGAACACGGTTCTTTAAAGGAGAACAAAGATTTATTGAACTACACTATTCGATACACGAGGCTAACTACGTAGTAATCAAAACAACAAATAAACAAACAAACAAATGCACACACACGTTCACACACACACACAGGCAGTTCAGAGGGTGCAAAATGAATTAAACAAACAGTCCAGCCGATCTATTTCGTACTAGATCCTAGAATCACCTGAGAAACCACAAAAGCAGAGAATTGACTTATCTTTAACTGCTTAAAATCATATGCACCAGATCAGTAAGAGACGACCGTTGTCGTGTACTTGCTAGTTTGTTGCAGTCTTCGGGTTGGTTTGAAGAAACACGTGGCATAAGCGTGGCTTCTCTGTGACGTCGCTCGCTGGAACTCACTCTGCGGGAGTGAAACTCTTTGTCCTGGGTTACCGGGGTACAGACTCCGGGGAGAGTCCGTTCGCGGAAGTTTCAGCGGAGTGAAACTTAAGGTTTGGATGAAAGTTTTGATGAGGTGACCCGACCACGTGGTAGGCGGCCGGGGGCGGAGAACAACAGCGGGTTGATACCAGCTTGATGCTAAGAGGCTGCGCACATGGTTGACGCTGCAAGGAGGTTTTATACGGCTTGCTCTGAGCCATTCGTCATGACGCTGTCGTCCAATGAACGGCAAGATGAAGGGCGGGGCCACGCCCCGTACCAGTGTTACTCAGGTTTAATAATTAACCGTCTGCAAGAAATTTCACGTAGTAAAATCTCTGGTAAAATTGTAACTATCTGACATTAAATGTTACAATATGAATATGGTTCGTATTACAAAATTCTCATTTACAGCAATGTATTGCAAATAAAAACTCATTCTGTTTAAATCCAAATACGAAGCATTTCAAACACATACAGATCATTTTAGCCTATTTTAGGGGTAAAACCACACATTATGAACCTGGTTGGTTGGAATAAACACAACACATCAATACTTATAAATGTCATTCAAAATATCAAATTTTGGCTTGGTTATAACATCTATAAGAGAATTGTCTTTAAGTCTCCTTCATTTCTTTTGTCTCTGAATTCTGTCCATCTCGTGGTCGACGCATGGCCGTCCACATGAGGGTCATCCAAAAGTCTCGTGATGAAGAGAATTTGAAGGGCGTCTTTGTCTAGTTGGGTAACGATTAACCAAAATTGTGGCCACATCTGTCCAACTTAGGCTAGGATGGTGGGGGTGAAGAGAGTTAATAACTTGCTCCCCTGTTATCCTACTGTTAGAAGCCCAGGAGCGAGTAGGGCCATTTGCACTCACATTCCAAAGCCTGGTTCGAACTGGTTTTGACCGGCGAGTCTCTACATCTCCCCCTTTGCCAGGGGATGTTCCCGGTGTGAACATCGGCAGGCACTGGAACAAACAGGCAGAAGCAGAGAGAACAGGCAAACACAAGACACAAACAACGTCATCACTAACTGAATCTTGGTGCAGGTTTTAGGCGCGTTGGAATGCTCCGGTTAACAACACTCATGGTGTGGAAGAGCATAGTTCAGTTTTATCAGAATTTAGGCTTTTACGACTAACCGAGGTATTGAAGGCTCAACGAAGTTGTATAGGCGGTATCTCAATCTGTAAAGAATTCAATCTTTTGGTTAACGTCATCGCATCTAAGCACGCACGGGATGTGGGGTGTGTACTTTTGAACCACTTTTGGATGGCCTTTACTCGCTCGTGGCGGAAGAAGGCAGGTGTCAAAGTCAACATATACCCTACGATGCTGTTTTAACGAGAGTCGAACCAATACATTTCATTCTTTACCCTCAATCCTCTTTTCTGTTCTGGATTGAAGACGAAGAAAGGTGGTTAACAAATCTTTTGAGTTCTCGCCTAAAACGTGTCGTCAGACAGGTGTTACAACGTTAAATTATCAATACAGTGATCGCACCTTCAAGGCATTGATCCGTGAGGCTTGGTGAAAGGAGTCAATCCTAATTCTGAGCTCTGGACTTAAAACATCATCTGTGGGGGTTCCCTGATGAGGCAAGAATTGAAAGACAAAGAGTAAGAAAGAAGAAACTGAGACATAAGGACATTGAGTGAGGTTTAGAACAAACAAGTGTCACAAATGTGTAATGGCTCCTCTCTACTAGAGACTGGTCCTAGAAGTGCAGTGGAGGAGAGAGAGTGTATGTATTGGGTTTAGGAAACATAGCTAAGGCTAGGTGTCTTCCTAAAATAGCACAAATGGAAAAAAAAAACAGGTTAGCGTTATGTCAAGAGTTTAGGATAGTGGGTCTGTGTCAGCAGCTTGGCTCCTCCCCCTTTCTAGTCACTTGGAGTTGAGGGACTGGAGTTGGCATGGCACAGGTAAGATTGGGATTGATTCTGAGTTCAGCGGGGTGGCAAACGACCAAGACAGCACTCTTAGGTATTGGAGGGAGTTCGTCCACAAGTGTTCGTGTGATGCAGTGATGACCTGAGGCATCAGGTGTTGAGTTAGCGTCTAACTCTGGTGTTCAGGTACAGTCTATTGCATGTTTGAAGTTATGGTGCTTACAGGTCTCTGTAAGTGAGGTGCAGACGTGCTGCTTCGTGAGGTCGTTGCTTGTCAGGCAGAATCAGGGTCTTCTTTCCTTTCCCACTTCCGATCCTCTTCCCTTCGTCGGAAGAACTCTTTCAGGATCATTTTCATCAGTTCTTGAGGGTCAAAACCAGAGGTGTGGACTCGAGTCATGTGACTTGGACTCGAGTCAGTGCATTCGGTCTCTCGCGCCCGCGGCGCGTACATTCGGTCTCTCGCGCCCGCGGCACGTACATTCGGTCTCTCGCGCCCGCGGCGCGTACATTTGGTCTCTCGCGCCCGTGGCGCATACATTCGGTCTCTCGCGCCCGCGGCGCGTATATTCGGTCTCTCGCGCCCGCGGCGCGTACATTCGGTCTCTCGCGCCCGCGGCGCGTACATTCGGTCTCTCGCGCCCGCGGCGTGTACATTAGGTCTCTTGCGCGCGTATTCAGTCTCTCTGCGTTCGCTTGACTTTTGTCCACTCTGGTGCATACCTGCCAACACTCCCGTTTTTCCCGGGAGTCTCCCGTATTTCAGACCCGTCTCCCGTATTGTTCTGTCTCCCGGAATTCCCCCGCCCCCCGCTCCTCAGCATTTTGGTACAGTCCGGGCTGAAACTTGGTGCTTGTGCTCTTCCGGTCGCGCGTTACAGTTCGCGCGCCCACATCTCCCCAAACCTCTCACCCCTCCTGCTCCCCGCTCTTCAGTTTGCGCCAGTATTGCCAACTTAGCGACAAATTTTCAAAAAAGCGACTAGCGACAAATCTAGCGACTTTTTTGTGTGTTACTGGCGATTTTTATAGACTGTCGTTTGTCCATAACTGTACCGTCCCTACTCTTCTCATCCTGAGAGCAGAGCACCTCTGCGTACTGACGGCAAATGATTTAGAACAGGTGGCAGTTTGAAGGCATTTCCCTTGTACAGTCAACCCGATCTGCTTCTCCTTTATTTTAACAATTTAATTTGACTGTTTATTCTTGTTGCACAATCAGAGATGTTTTAAGTGAGAGTTTCAGAACTTGTCTGAGTTTATTACGTCTGAGAGATTACTGCAAATTCCCTACTCATCTATAATGATATACTGTATTCAAACAGCAATAGAATTTAGTTAAATTGACAAGCTTACATAAAGCATAGTGCGAATATAAAATACCCCACTTATTTACCATAGGCTGTTAAACAAACAGAAATGGTAGAACGAGATGACGTCAGTAATATGCAAATTAGCGTATGACGTAATGAATGTATGAGTGTGAATGAGTGTGTGTGTGGATGTTTCCCAGAGATGGGTTGCAGCTGGAGGGGCATCCGCTGCGTAAAAATGTGCTGGATAAGTTGGCGGTTCATTCCGCTGTGGCGACCCCAGATTAACAAAGGGACTAAGCCGAAAAGAAAATTAATGAATGAATGAATGTTGTGTTACCATAGCAACTACAGTATTACCACAACAGATTACTTTATTTATTAAGACTTTATTTTAGTTGCCATGATAAAATGGGATTGATAGTGACATTTATGTTAAGAGTGAATAGTACAGTAGGCTTAAGTTTTCCTTATTTTTATCACAGTTACATTTCTGCTTGCGTTAGTTATTGTTTAAATGTTTTTTATTTGATTAGTATGGTGCACCTTTAGGATGTTTAATAAATGTTTTTAAAATAAAATGTATTCTTTACGATCGTAGTTGACAGCATGCACACACCTTCAATATAGACAGCAATGGCAATTTATTATTTACCCTAAGGTACATCAATAGAAAAAGCTGTTTTAATAATAATGTGGCTCAGAAAGGAATATGGATAAATGATATTATTAGAGTCTGCATAATGAGTGTGTGAATACAGTTGCAATCAGAATTATTCAACGCCCTGAATTATTAGCACCCTGTTTATTTTTTTCCCCAATTTCTGTTTAACGGAGAGCAGATTTTTTCAACACATTTCTAAACACAATAGTTTTAATAACTCATTTCTAATAACTGATTTATTTCATCTTTGCCATGATGACAGTAAATAATATTAGACTAGATATTTTTCAAGACACTTCTATACAGCTTAAAGTGGCATTTAAAGGCTTAACTAGGTTAATTAGGTTAACTAGGCAGGTTAGGGTAATTAGGCAAGTTATTGTATAATGATGGTTTGTTCTGTAGACTATTGAAAAAATATATAGCTTAAAGGCACTAATAATTTTGACCTTAAAATGGGTTTTAAAAAATTAAAAACTGCTTTTATTCTAGCCGAAATAAAACAAATAAGACATTTTCCAGAAGAAAAAACATTGTCAGACATACTGTGAAAATTTCTTGGCTCTGTTAAACATCATTTGGGAAATATTTACAAAAGAAAAAAAAAATTCAAAGGGGGTTCAATAATTCTGATTGCAACTGTATATAGTAATGCCTTTGTTCATTTGTTTGTTTTATTAATTAATTCATTATTCTTCATTAATTTTAGACACGGCATAAACCGTATGCTGTCCAATAAAAGTATGTGAAAACAACTGAAAAGTTACTTATATATATGAAACTTGTTTAAAAACTAAATGTTTTTTATTTTACTGAATTTGAATTTCTTGATTTTTTGGGGGGAATAAATTACAATGTTTCAAGAGTATTTAATTAAATGAATTAAAACCACATTATTTCATTTACCAGAAACAAGAATATAACATTACACTGAATTCATTAATATTTTTTGTGTGCCATCCCAAGATTTGGTGCGGCCTCTTCTAGCCACCCCTAAGAAAATTTTCTGGGGGTGCCACTGGTCTATTCTCTGTCTTAAAATATTTCCAGTTTCAAACACTTTATCATATAACACAGCCAAAAAATTTTATGGTTTATTAGATAAAAAATTTATTATGTACGTCTATTTTAGTTTATTGGTTGTTAATAAACTGCACCAATATAAATCATATCGAAAAGCACAAAAGGAAGAGGGAACACGAGACACAAATTGTGAGTTTGCATATAATCTCTGAGAACGTGCAAGAAAAATAGTGCGTGAGCGGTGCGTATTTGAGAGAGTGAAAATTTGCGCACGAGCAGCGTATATTTGAGAGCTCAGCTCACAAGCAGTTTTGTCTACAAATAGAGGAAATCGGTGCACGAGCATCACACAAGAGAGTGTAGAGACAGTTCTTCAATGTTATGTGAAGAAAACAACGTTATTGTTTGTATGAAGTAGCCTACTTCATTGAGAATATGTGCTACCATTTTACATTGCTGCTAGACAGATTTGCATCTTAATCTCTTCAGCACACACGAGATTCCATTGACAAAATACCAATTTCACTCAAATTTACTTTGCCGCATACAGGAGTTGTTGGTCTACTGCTGCCTCATTGAGGTCGTTTATGTAATTTTGGTTAATCACAAATTGATCACTGAAGACATAATATAGCACAACTAAAACTAATGAATTAGACAGCAGTAGACCTGCAAATGCTGTGTGATGTGTGGCAAAATGGACTCTATGGTGGTGGAACTCGTTCTTGTGCAATATGCTGTAGAGACGAGACGCAGCACTGTTCAGCACTTTTTCAGAAAATTACATTTGTATTTTATTGTATCTGAGCAATGTTCTTTCATAAAAAAGGCTTGTTTAATTAATACAGATCTTACAACCATACATAATCTGTATACATTTTATTTTTCTGTTAAAAAGACTCGAAAAGACTCGAAAGTCAAACCGTAGGACTTTGGACTTGACTTGAGACTTGTTGGCCTTGACTTGGGACTTGACTCGGGACTTGGCTGTCTTGACTCGGGACTTGAGGGCAATGAATTGAGACTTACTTGTGACTTGCCAAACAATGACTTGGTCCCACCTCTGGTCAAAACATGGTGATGTTTTCCCTTCTGGGGATTCAGTTCGAGCTCGATCAGCGTGGAATCTTTGTGAGTTCTTTCGTCGACCTCTTGGACTGGTTGTGTCAAGGTGATGGTGTTTTGCCTTAGAGGTGTCACTGGATTCCCACGAGCTTGTCCCCCTTTGGTTTGCAAATGAGGTGGACCTGTTCCACGGTCTCTCCCGGTGACGTTCAGGTGAGTGTTGTCGTCCAGGCGGTCCATCCCAGTGGCTGTTCCACTGTTTAGGTCTGGTGTCAGCATGACGGTCTCGTTGGCTGTTGTAAGACGACACATTCCACTCACTGGGAGGTAGTTTAGCGTTGTCTGGGCCCTGGGCACCCTCAAGGGCCAGATCTTGACTTTGAGTGTTGAAGTCATAAACAGCAGGGATTGTGGCACTCTTTCCTGGAGTCATCTTTTGTTTGACGTAGGCTTTATGTGCCAAGTCTCGTAACTGCTGAGTGTTCATTGTGTGGGGGCATGCAAGAACCCCAAGATGGTGGCTTACTCCAGGATGGAGGTTTCTCAGGAAGAGAATTTTGAAGTTCAGGTCCTCTTCCATCTCAGGTTCATTGCGGGTGCCGAAGTAGGCTCGTCTGAGTCTGCTGTAGTAGGTTTGAGAAGACTCATGGCGACCTTGTTCCGTCTCCAGGGCAGCTGCAAGTCCTTGTTCAGACTCTGGGTCATCAAACTCTCGGATGAGGGCTTCTCGGAGCAGAAGGTAGTCAGTCTTGGTGTGAGCAGGCTGACGATCAAGGAAGCTGCGTACTTCAGGGCTGGAGGTTGCTCGGAGCAAATAAAGTCTATCTTTGTCAGTCACATTGGGTCTCACTTCCAGGTGAAAGTCAATGTCTTGCAGATAGGCATGAACATCTTGGCTGCCTGGCAAATTTGGCGTGAACTTGACCAGGTTCTTGACTAGCTTGTCAAGGTCTCTGAGGTCCAGGCCACCTAGTGATGCGTGGCTGGCTGGAACAGAGGTAGCTGGTGAGGGCTTTAGCAGTGACCCCTCAGCTTTCTCGTTGTGTGACAGTTCATATGCATGTTTAAGTTCATCTTTAATGCTGTTGGACTCTTCTTTGATGTAGTCCAGCTGCTGTGTGAGTCGTCTGATTTCCTGTCTTGCTTCAAGCAGGTGAGCTTCGAGGGCTTTGTTTCTGCTGTTCTTGTCTTTAGAGTCAGCATTTACCTCTTCTAGTAGCTGTTCGACGTACTCAAGCTTGTTGGCGACATCAGCATGGTCGGCTTTGGCTTGTTCCATTTCTTGGGTGGTGGCGTCTAGAGTCTCTTGAAGTTTATCGATCTCCTCTTTGGCAGCTTGATCAGTCTCATCTGGCTGTTCCGGTCGTTCCTGAGCCTCCAGTTCGAGCTGGTTGATGCGGGTTTGCACGCATGTCAGCTGGTGCTTGAGCTGGGCGGAATGCCGGTCACTCAGTTTGAGGTTGGCGATGAGAATGTGACTCAAGGTACCTGTGATCTTGGCTAGGTCTTTGTGATTGTAGCTTTTGCTTGGGTCTTGCTTCATGAGGCTGTTTAGGTTCTCATCCAGCTGGTCCTGTGTTAGGTGCTGTAGCGTTTCGGCGGCCTTAGGGAGGAGGCTGTCCGTTGCAACACTTAGCCATGTTTCGAGGTCTTTCCAGTGGCCAACAGGGTCTTTGGGGAGAGCCATGCTGTGCGGCGGTGAGGGGGAAGACCTAAAACTGACACTGACACAGACCTAGGGGAGAGAGAGAGAGAGAGAGAAAAAAAAAAACAAAAAAAAAAACAAAAAACAAAACAGATGGCAAACAAAAGTGTCTGGGTGTAATATCGAGTGTGAGCCACTGTTGAGGGTGGAATAACAGGTGGGTGTTGTTCTCTGTGACTGTGATCCTCTGGGGGGCGTGCGTCTAACTTGTAGTCTCTGTGGGGACAGTCAGTAACACACAGTTAGGACAGCTAGAGAACAGAGGAAGAGAAGAAGACTGATAAGAAGTAGGTTGATAATTGGCTGCTTCCAGGCTCCTAGAGAGAACGTTTCCTTCAGCTTTGTCAAGCGTGAAGTGAAAGGATGCTTCTAGGCTGGAAGTTGGAAATGGGGAGCTCTAAACACCAGGACTGTGCTTGTTATTCAATTTCCTCCGAGGTGAAAGAAAGTGCAATAGCAATGACAGTATTGGTTTCTTACTCGTTAGGATTGACACCATACACCAAGTAGACCACTTTGGATGCAAATCTAGAATAAAACTTGAAAACGCCTGTCTTCCGGTTGATCCGTTTCGTCATTGATTGGGTAGCGTCCTATGGCGAGAAAGGGTAGAGAGAGAGTCAGATCATTTAAACGTAAAATGTTTAAGTCTTACAAACATCTGGTGAAATGTTTCAAACGTTCTCTGCTTTCATGATTCCCACAGGTACAATCCCAAAATGGCAGCTGTAGTCAACTCAGGAAAAGACAGTTAAAAGAAAGAGTAGAAAGTGGAGCAAGTTTTCAAATTACAAAGTTGACAAATTGGTGGCGCTGTTGAGTCAATACATCAAAAGGGTTGGTTTATTGTGTTATCAAAATAACTAATTAGCCTAAGTGGAGAGGAAAATCCTAATTTTCCTTCTGGGTTTGGCTAATTGGAGGCTACTGCGCTGGTAGGTTAAGTTTAATGATGACTTGAGTTTAGTTATAGCCACTCATAGGCTACACTGTCCCATTGCATCTACCAACCACCAGGGGGAGCACTGTCCTGTGAGGTAATTTAAAACCTGAAGGATAATAAAAAATTAAAAAGTAGAATAAAAAAAAACTTGATTGCGAATTAATTTAAAACTAATTCAAATTAGTAATGACATCAAGTGATTAAGAAATCTGATTTTATTCATAAACTTGATTAGGAGCTGCTATAATTAAATTAATCAATAATGGTTATAGAAAAGGGGCACCAAACACCAATTAACTATTAATGAAATTAAAATTTCCAAATAGTAATAAATGTTGGTTGAGACTAACACTCAGTGATGTTGTCATTGAAGTCATAAACACAATTATGATTTAATTAATCAGCCAGCATTCCTGCAAATCATAGTTATGGGAATAAATCAATTTCTTAATCAGTGATGATAGGGAATGGTAGTATTCCTAATGTCATTAAATTTGATCAAAAGTGTTTATTTAAAATTAATCAATAACTGTTATTGAAATAGGGCAACCAGTCATCAATAAACTATTAAATGAAATTAAAATTCCAGAATAGTGATTGTGTTGGTAAAGTCCCAGAAACAATAAATGTTATTATTAAATTAATCATAAAACACTGTGCCTATAAATCAACTTCAAATATCAACAGTCATAGGAAATGGTTGTTCCTATAATGTTGAAAAGTTTCAGAAAAGCAATAAATCAGTAATTAAGCATTTAAGCATTAATTTAATGATTGAGCAATCATAAGCATTAAGTTATAGTATTGTAGAACAAACTATAATTCATTGCTAATAAACCAACAACTCATGAGCATTTGTATTGATCAGACAGGCCAGGATAAGCGGGAAAGTATTTGACAAATGTGATTAAAACCAGCGATGAGACCGCATTCAATGAGGGTTTATCTAATCTGCATTAGTCAAAGCATTTTCCAAGAAAAGGGGGGAAACTGAGAAATAAGGCAAATAGCCTATAAAGCAGGAGAATCGAGACTAGGATTCTCGCTAACGTGTGTTAGTTTGTCACTTCAAACACGCTGCATTCAAACCACAAGAGCGCTAAACACTAGCTTTTAATGCTATAGCCATACCACACAATTCAATGCAACAACGTGAGCTTCAGTTAGCTTAGCCTTGTGCTAGCGTCTACAGCAGATCCACGTGCGGAGGACTGCGCCTGCGCACATGAAAGCTACTTGTGCTAATGCTAACAGCAGATCCACGTGCGGAGGACTGCGCCTGCGCACATACTCCGGAAAAGTCTCTCAGGACTTCCGTTGCTATGGCAACATACACAGAGCAAACGCATTCATGAACACACATTAACACAGATAATGTCACATGTGAAATGGCTGCACATCTCACAAGAATGGAGCACTATTGGATCACGGCGGATCAGCGCTCTGTGTCAGGACTTTTCTCAGTCAAAGACACGCGTGGATTAAACCACACAAATAACTTGATCAAGTTAAATTCTCCTGTAAAAATACTCACAGCCGCTCTTCCCGAGCGCAGCGCTGGAGTTTCGCTAACTCATGCGTTAGTGAATCAAAAGTGGCAAAAAAGACAGTTAGCTACTCTGTGCTTAATTTTGACCAGGGGGAGATGCACAGTTAGACTTTAAAGCTGGGACACGCACCTTTAAATCTAGCTGTGGAAGGCCTTTAGGAGAAGATAATAAGGAGCATCGCTTATTATTTCTCTGTTCGCGCGCTTTTACAGCGGCTTTGTCTCGTGGACACTTTACTGCAGTTCGCTTTCTCAGAAGCGCTCGAGATGCATTCGTGCGTTTGGACCACCGTCTATGGTTCAGACACGCTGGGTAGCACAACAATGAATCGAACAGTAACACAACACCTTTGATTCTCTGTCTCTAATCTATTCTTCCGGACAAAAATAGAAAAGAAAACAACACTGTTTTGTGCTAAAAAGTCTGTTCAAACTGCCCGCATCCTCCACCATTAAATGTAAGAAATCAATCTATGTTAAAAGATCAATTTAGGAATTATTAGCTCAGATCAATGACTCGGATCCTGAAGATTCGAATCATTGATTCGACTCAATTGAGTCAGATTGAATCAGATCAAAGATTCAAACTTGTCCCGCAAATGGAGACAATCACATTTATTAATTCTCGTCTATATTATTTTCGTGGCCAAGCGATAATAACATAACACGGAATAGGGTTAACTTTTAGCAAGGTAACACGGTCTGTAGTTTGAGGCAGAGACTTATAAAGCACAGAAACAATAACACGGGTTTTTCAAATGAGAAACGAAGATTTATTGAACTATACTATTCGACACACGAGGCTAACTACGTAGTAATCAAAACAACAAATAACAAACAAACAAACAAATGCACACACACGTTCACACACACACACACACAGGCAGTTCAGAGGATGCAAAATGAATTGAACAAACAGTCCAGCCGATCTGTTTCGTACTAGATCTTGGAATCACCTTAGAAACCACAAAAGCAGAGGATTGACTTATCTTTAACTGCTTAAAAGCATATGCACCCGATCAGATAGACAAGACAGTTATTTGTGTTACTTGCGAATTTGTTGAAGTCTTTCTTGATTCGGATTTTCCCTCTCCGGGGTTGGAGGAAACACGTGGCGCTGCTGGTAGGTTGGCTTCTCGGTGACGTCGCTCGCTGGAATTCACTCGGTGGAGTGAAACTCGTTGTCCTGGGTTACCGGGGTACGGACCCGTAGAGAGAGTCAGTTCAGCAGAAGTTCAGCGGAGTGAAACTTAAGGTTTGGGATGTTGGCCTAACCGCGTGGTGGCGATTAGGGGCGGAGAAGCATCGCGGCGTCTGCCGGCTTGATGCAAAGAGACTGCGCACATGGTTGACGTAGCACGAAGGTTTTATAGGCTGGCTCTGAGCCATCCCTCTTGATACTGTCGTCCAATGAACGGCAAGATGAAGGGCGGGGCCACGCACCGTCCCAGCGTAGCCAAGTTTAATAATTAATCCACTACAAGAGACTTAACGTAATAAAATCTCTGGTAAGATTGTAACTATCTGACATCAAACGTTACAATATGGATATAGTTCGTATCACAAAATTCTCATTTACAGCAAAGTATTGCAAATAAAGAGGGGTTCAGTTTGAATACAAACAAAGCATTTCAGACACATACAGATCATTTTAGACTGTTATAATGGTAAAAATCACATTATGAACCTGGTTGGTTGAAAATAAACACAGCACATCAATACTTAGAAATGTCATTCAAAATATAAAATTTTGCCTTGGTTATAACATTTATAAGAATCATTTTCCTTAAGTCTCCTTCATTTCTTTTCCTTTGTCTCTGAATTCTGTCCATCTCGTGGTCAAACGCATGGTCGTCCACGTGAGGGTCCTCCAAGGGTCTCGTGATAAGAGAATTTGAAGGGGTCTTTGTCTCGTTGGTTAACGATTAACCAAAATTAGCTGCAGCATCTGTCCGAGTTAGGGGGATGACAATTCGGATCAATTGGCGCCCTGTCACCCTACAAAGCCCTGGAGCGAGTTAAGCCAGATGCGCTCAACATTCCAAAGCCGGATTCGAACTGGTTTTGACCAGCGAGTCTCTACATCTATTAACTGTTTACTTATTAACCTCTTAATATATTAACTGTTTACTTATCAGCCTCTTAATATATTAACTGTTTACTTATTAGCCTCTTAATATAATAACTGTTTACTTATTAGCCTCTTAAGATATTAACTGTTTACTTATTAACCTCTTAATATATTAACTGTTTACTTATTAGCCTCTTAAGATATTAACTGTTTACTTATTATTCTCTTAATATATTAACTGTTTACTTATTATTCTCTTAATATATTAACTGTTTACTTATTAGCCTCTTAATATATTAACTGTTTACTTATTAGCCTCTTAATATATTAACTGTTTACTTATTAGCCTCTTAAGATATTAACTGTTTACTTATTAACCTCTTAATATATTAACTGTTTACTTATTAGCCTCTTAAGATATTAACTGTTTACTTATTATTCTCTTAATATATTAACTGTTTACTTATTATTCTCTTAATATATTAACTGTTTACTTATTAGCCTCTTAATATATTAACTGTTTACTTATTAGCCTCTTAATATATTAACTGTTTACTTATTAGCCTCTTAATATATTACCTGTTTACTTATTAACCTCTTAACATATTAACTGTTTACTTATTAGCCTCTTAATATATTACCTGTTTACTTATTAGCCTCTTAATATATTAACTGTTTACTTATTAGCCTCTTAATATATTAACTGTTTACTTATTAACCTCTTAATATATTAACTGTTTACTTATCAGCCTCTTAATATATTAACTGTTTACTTATTAGCCTCTTAATATAATAACTGTTTACTTATTAGCCTCTTAATATATTAACTGTTTACTTATTAGCCTCTTAATATATTAACTGTTTACTTATTAACCTCTTAATATATTAACTGTTTACTTATCAGCCTCTTAATATATTAACTGTTTGCTTATTAGCCTCTTAATATATTAACTGTTTACTTATTAGCCTCTTAAGATATTAACTGTTTACTTATTATTCTCTTAATATATTAACTGTTTACTTATTATTATATTAACTGTTTACTTATTAGCCTCTTAATATATTAACTGTTTACTTATTAGCCTCTTAATATATTAACTGTTTACTTATTAGCCTCTTAATATATTAACTGTTTACTTATTAACCTCTTAATATATTAACTGTTTACTTATCAGCCTCTTAATATATTAACTGTTTGCTTATTAGCCTCTTAATATATTAACTGTTTACTTATTAGCCTCTTAAGATATTAACTGTTTACTTATTATTCTCTTAATATATTAACTGTTTACTTATTATTATATTAACTGTTTACTTATTAGCCTCTTAATATATTAACTGTTTACTTATTAGCCTCTTAATATATTAACTGTTTACTTATTAGCCTCTTAATATATTAACTGTTTACTTATTAGCCTCTTAATATATTAACTGTTTACTTATTATTCTCTTAATATATTAACTGTTTACTTATAATTATATTAACTGTTTACTTATTAGCCTCTTAATATATTAACTGTTTACTTATCAGCCTCTTATTATATTAACAGTTTACTTATCAGCCTCTTAAGATATTAACTGTTTACTTATTATGAGTGTTCAAAAAACATGGAGCAAAGCTGAAGTAAATGAACTAATTAAATGACTAATTAAATGATAATTGAGGATTAGTGATGAACAAATGAAGAAATACTGAAGGGAAAAAACAAGAACAGAACATAAAGTAACAAAAAACTGAAACTTCAGTCACAGCTTTATAATGAAATAACCTGAAGGTCAACAAATGATCAAATCATTAAAATATCAGCAGATGATTAAACAACTCTACAAACATCATCAGCAGCTACACTTATTACTAAAACATTTATTTTTGTATAACATCTACTAAAGTTCTTCTTGAGATAAAGGTTAACATTTTACGTCACCATCATGGAGAACAGAGTCTGCTTTAGTTGGGCTCTTAGCCCTGACAATTTTAACATTCATTTATTTTGGCTGCTGCAGTTGTTAAGAACTTTGTCTAAAAAGCTCTTTTGATATGGCAAACAAGCCAAAAAACTAAATAAGATCTGCTGATGTTCATATTGTTTTTAATGAGGCAGAACCTGTTCTAATATAATATAATTTACTGCTCTTATTCAATGTTTAATTTATTGTTAAACGTTACAGTTTTTTACAATGGCTATGACAGTTTTTTCAATACATTTAACAAGTTTGCTAAACTCTTAACAGACTAACACACCTAAAACACACAATTGTCAAAACAGTTAATTTCATGCTCAAAATCACACATTGTAAACTAAACTCCAAAACTACTTTTCAAAATACAATAATAAACCAACACAATACACAACGTCTAACAAA
The DNA here is from genome assembly GCA_903798195.1 of Danio kyathit. Taxonomy (NCBI): domain Eukaryota; kingdom Metazoa; phylum Chordata; class Actinopteri; order Cypriniformes; family Danionidae; genus Danio; species Danio kyathit. The sequence continues at coordinate 58,869 of CAIGQS010000160.1, forward strand.
ACACTGTGAACATGTTTCAAAAGCAAATCATTATTCAAAACACTGACACATGTTCTCTTCCAACAGGAACATTTAGTCAATCATAACACATTGACAATAAAACACTCTCATCAGCTGACATTACAGAGACTGCATTATTTTATGTGTCAGGTCTGATTTTATATTTGAAGCCTCTATACAATTTTGTTTTGTTGGGTTTAGTAAATGCATGCATTTTGTTTCTTTTGCTGCAGAAATTCAATACAAAAAAATGAACGACCATCTCAGAGTGGATTAAATAAATAAAATAAAATGTACAGTTTATGTAAAATAAAAAAAAAATAAAAAATACAGACACAAAATTGCTGCAGAACAGACTTTATTTGCAAAAGGACATCACTGCAAGATATACAAACAGAAAAAGCACTGGAATTATAATTTTTAAAAAAAACAAAGTAATCTTCTATTCTGCCCGGTCTTCTGAATTTTCCCGGCTTCTTCATCTCTGGCCCGGCACGGTAACCGTGGCCCTTTGGTCTATTACTGTAGGTTTCTCCCACAGCGAAATCCTTTTTCCCCAAGTTGAAGCCAGCCTCATCAACATAGATAATTTCATGTGGGACTTGATCGGCCTCCAACTCCATAATTCTCTGAAAGTAATTAGACACAGTGTATGTAAATGCTGTGCTGTACTGTACTGTATATCTACTGTATGTACTAATGAACTCCAGGTTTATAGAGTAGTTTACTGCAAAACACTGTGTATAGTACAGCAATGACTGTATTGCATAAACTTACCTGGACGTATTGGTGACAGAGTTCTTTGATACGCTCACTGTTCCTATCAAAAGCCCAAAGAGTCCTCTTTTAGAGCATACGATCATGTGATTGGAAAAATCTCAACACATGAGTGTGGTTTCTAAATGGGAATCAGCTGTGATATTCATATAATTCATAACGTGAATTGAAACACAAATATATTTCCTTGCAGTTATGCAAATATATATATATATATATATATATATATATATATATATATATATATATATATATATATATATATATATATATATATATATATTTACATAACTGCAATAAGCTGTTTCTCATTGGCAATGGAATAAAATACAGGGAATATATTTGTAGCAGCTGTTCACTTTAGCCTATATAAGTTTTGTTTAGAACATGGTGTTATCTGTTCTGACACTGTGTAAAAGCATTTGTAAATTTGACTGTAAAATTACGTTGTTTTGGTCTTGGTCGAGCTTGTGTGTAAAAGAAGTTCAAGCATTTGAAATTGGTGTTAAATGTATGCATTTTGTATCAAAGCAACAAGAAATGTGTAAAATGTATAGCCTACAGAGGCGGATGTTGTGCTAACTGAATTAAGAGTTTAGGAAACTTGTTAAATGTATTGAAAAAACTGTCATAGCCATTGTAAAAAACTGTAAGTGCGGACTTCCGGTGGCGCGCGCTGCAAGATGGCTGCTCGGCACTAAGCTCCTTACAAATACCTCCGATCATAACGTATTTTTCCTTCAAATTGAGGATACATTTTTTACTAATATAAAACACCAACTCTTTCTAAAGAATGGCAACTAGTAAGAAGGCGATGTCTCCTCAAAAACAAGCTACAGGAAGCAAACGACTAAAAACGCTCGATGACGACGTGGCCTCCATTGTCAGCCACGCAATTGAAGCACAGCAGGAATCTTTGCGCGGAATGGTCTTCGGCATGTTAACAGAGGCAATTAAGTCCGCCCTTGCTCCTTTCAATGACTACATTAATGAGAATGGCACTGTTCTTCGAGCTCTAAAAGAAGAAATAGACGCTATGGGTAAGAATATGGCGTCGATAACATCTAAAGTAGATGATCTACAAGGAAACCTTCGCAAAACTAAAAAAGATACAAATCATTGCTTGTCTCAACTTGACCAAATACAACGAAAATACACGGATTTGGAAGATCGCTCACGACGCAACAATGTGCGTCTGGTCAACTTACCTGCTGGAATGGAAGGAGATGACCCTATCGGCTTCCTTCAGAAAATGCTACCTAAATGGATTCCGGACCTGTCAGGGCGTTCAAATCCAATAGAGATTGACAGAGCTCATCGAGTTTACTCGAATTCTAATTCAAACAGATCACGAGCGATGATATTTCGACTCCTTCGTTATCCGGACAGGCAGGCAATACTTCAAGGCGCACGTAAAGCAAAGCCTACGCTGCCCGGAGGATTGCGTCTGGAATTCTATGCGGACTACAGTGCCGCGACCGCACAGAAAAGAAAAGCGTTCTCGGCCGTCAGATCCAAACTTCAACAGAAAGGCGCGGAAACTTTTCTAATTTACCCAGCAATACTGAAAGTCTCTTTCAAAGGTCAAAAATACTCGTTTGAGTCGCCGGATGAAGCCGAGAAATACTTCGAGGGACTGGAGCGAACAACGTCACCGACTGCTCGCAGATCCTTACAACATCAGTTCCAGGATGCAATGGAAGCAACCGAATAATAGACAATACTGGACTTAACATCACGTAAATGACATGATAAGAAACATTTTTTTAGCCCCCTAAATGACCAATTATACGGTAACCAATAATTATTATTTTATTTTGTTTTATTGGTATTTACAGTTACAGTCAGGTATTCGTGATACTATTTTTGCTTATTGTAGATAAAGTGGGCTATGTTTCCTGGTTTAAGATAGGAACAGCACGTATTCAAAACTTGTTACATGTTTAAATAGAGTTGATGCTGATACACTGATGGATGTTACACTCCTCAGCTGTTTAACGTCAGGAGGTACGAGAAGGCGAATAGTGTTTAGACATTGCCTCGCGATCGCCACAGACGCTCGTTATTAAAGGGGTTAGGGAAGGGGTGGGGCACTCAGGAATAAAATACGCAGGAATTTTTATATACTTTTCATATATATCCACGAAATTTCTATGTTCAAAATGCACCTACTATTACAATCGTTACATGCTTATTTGTGAAAGCTTTATGACCAGAGATTATGGTTAATTTGAACATTATGTCTCTTAACGTTAGAGGGTTAAATTCTCCTAGTAAACGGACTAAATTTCTAGATTATCTTCGTAGGAAAAACATAGACGTTGCACTTATCCAAGAAACCCATCTAAGGATAGTAGATGTCCAGCGATTACAAAACAAACATTACATTCCTATAGTATCTTCAGGTTATAATTCTAAACAGAGAGGGGTGATAATATTATTTAAAAGAAATCATATTTTCAGTATTGAAAATCTAGGATCAGACAACAATGGTAGAATGGCATATTGTTGTACTACTATAGGGGGAAAGAAGCTCATGTTTGTCAATATTTATGCCCCAAATTCTTATGATGCTCTTTTTTTCCCAGACATTTAAAAAACTCTTTTAGCCCACAATGAATATTCACTTATCATTGGAGGAGATATGAATACAGTAATGGACACTGTTTTAGATAGATCCAATCCTTCGGTCCCAATGATACAACCCCAGTCCTCAAAAGCATTAAATTTGTTTACTAAAGACCTAAATGTGAGTGACACCTGGAGGTTACTCAATCCTGATGTGAAAGACTACACTTACTTTTCACCAAGACATAAATCCTATTCAAGAATAGACTACATTTTATTATCTCCTTCGATATTTTCAAGTGTAAAGAACATTGAATTTTTACCACAAAGTATTTCTGACCACAATGCAATATTAACATCTCTGCAATTCAGTACACTCACCAAACCCTCTAGATGGAGATTCAATACTCTTTTGCTCAAAAACGAGGAATATATTTCACAACTGAGATCAGAATTAACTGAATTTATTAGCTTTAATCAAAACTCTGTTTCTAACCAAGATATGTTTTGGGCCTCTATTAAAGGGTTTTTAAGAAATAATGCAATTTGCTTTTCTGCAAGGCTTAAAAAGAACTACCTTCAACAAATATCATCACTAGAAAAAAGGTGTGGTGAATTGGAGCGGGAATTAGGAAATAATTTTTCAGCAGAAACACAACAGAAATTAAAGGTAGAAAGAGCTACACTTAATGACTTGCTTAGACAAAGAACTGAATACTTGATGCACATCACAAAACATAAATATTACATAGATGGAAGCAGACCGAGCCGACTTCTTGCACTCACTTTGAAAAAACATGAGCGACGCTTTAATGTACATGCAATAAAAAACTCTGAACAGGTTCTCACCTCAAACCCCTCAGATATTAACAAAACATTTAGGAAGTTTTTTGAAAAACTATACTCTTCAGAAACGCAAACTAACATGGATCATACGCTAATTTGCATATTACTGACGTCATCGCGTTCTACCATTTCTGTTTGTTTAACAGCCTATGGTAAATAAATGGGGTATTTTATATTCGCACTATGCTTTATGTAAGCTTGTCAATTTAACTAAATGTATTGCTGTTTGAATACAGTATATCATTATAGATGAGTAGGGAATTTGCAGTAATCTCTCAGACGTAATATACTCAGACAAGTTCTGAAACTTTCCCTTAAAACATCTCTGATTGTGCAACAAGAATAAACGGTCAAATTAAATTGTTAAAATAAAGGAGAAGCAGATCGGGTTGACTGTACAAGAGAAATACCTTCAAACTGCCACCTGTTCTATATCATTTGCCGTCGGTACGCAGAGTGGTGCTCTGCTCTCAGACTGCAGGGGAGGCTCGTTGAGAAGAGTAGGGACGGTACAGTAATGGACAAACGACAGTATATAAAAATCGCCAGTAACACACAAAAAAGTCGCTACATTTGTCGCTAGTCGCTTTTTTGAAAGTGGAGGAGTGAGAGGTTTAGGGAGATGGGGGCGCGCGAACTGTAGCGCGCGACCGTCACCGGAAGAGCACAAGCGCCAAGTTTCAGCCCGGACTGTACCAAAATGCTGAGGAGCGGGGGGCGGGGGAATTCCGGGAGTTTACCGGGAGACAGACCAATACGGGAGACGGGTCTGAAATACGGGAGACTCCCGGGAAAAACGGGAGTGTTGGCAGGTATGCTCTATTTATATATTTTAAAATAAGGGCAGCACTAAAGGCTCATAAGACACCATGGGGAATGGATCTTCATACCCATCCGATTGTGAAATGGATATACAATGCTCCAAGAAAAGGAACTGTCTCCTATCTCTATTGCTGTCTTTCTAATATTAATGCACATACTTTCTCAAAAGAAAGACTATGGCTATCTGATTTGTCTCTACCCAATACAACTATCGATTGGGAAACTGTATGGGATAATACATTTCACGCTTCCACAAACCCTAATCACCAGTTTATTCACTTTAAAATATTCACAGGGCATATTTAACTACACGTATACGACATATCATAGGTTTATCTCCACATCCTTATTGTAAGTTCTGTGAACCACAACGTCCAGATACCTTTTTACATATGATGTGGGAATGTCCGGAGGTACAAAAACTTTGGGATTCGGTGCTGGACATTTTATTTAAAGTTACAAAAATTTGTTTTCCCAAGGATCCAGTATTGTTACTATTGAATGATAACTCTCAATTTCCCTTGAATGCAAAGGTCCGTAAATTTTGGTTAGCTGCTTCAACTGCTACAAAGAAAATGTTGGTACAGAGGTGGAAACCTCCTCATGATCTCTCAATTAAGCACTGGTTACATTCACTATTGGAAATACTGTATCTGGAACTGTCATCAGCACGGATCAACCATGCTAAACTGGACATTCTTACGGTATGGAAAATCTATATATGCAACGTCAAAGAAATCTTGGACACTTAACCCTCATCTGATACTACGAATGTCAAATTTAAATGTAATTTATCTAATAGCTTGATCTAAACTACAGTTATTCTGTGTTTCCTGATGTGCTTATAATGGGGTGGAGGGATGGGGGATAAATATGGGGTATTATTTGTTTAAAGTAATTTTCTACTAATTGTAAAAATTGTGTATTTTCATTTTTGAAAATAAAAAAACTGAATTACAAAAAAAAAAAAAAAGAGATAGAATAAGACTAGACAAGAAGAGCCAGCCAGGGAAGATAAGGAATTTGGAAAACAGTATACCGTCACTCAGCCTTTTCAAACATTATTTAGACATGAAACATCCTGTGCACATGAGAAAATGATTTGCTGCAATATCATATCTTGTGTGCAACTTTTTGTTCATGTGTTTCTTAAGCTGCGTGCGTATGAATAGAAGTCTAAGGGGAGAAAAGCCCAGTGTGACCGCGGCTTAAGTGCAAGTGAATGGTTTCTCTCCAGTGTGGATCCTCATGTGGTGATTAAGGGATGATGATCGGCTGAAACTCTTCCCACACTGAGTGCATGTGAATGGTTTCTCTCCAGTGTGGCTCCTCGTGTGTTGATTAAGGTGTGCTGAGCAGTTGAAACTCTTCCCACACTGAGTGCATATGAATGGTTTCTCTCCAGTGTGGATTTTCATGTGATTATTAAGGTTTGATGATCGTCTGAAACTCTTCCCACACTGAGTGCATGTGTATGGTTTCTCTCCAGTGTGGATCTTCATGTGGTAATTAAGGTGTGATGAGCAGTTGAAACTCTTCCCACACAGAGTGCATGTGAATGGTTTCTCTCCAGTGTGGCTCATTGTGTGTAGATTAAGGGATGATGATTGGCTAAAACTCTTCCCACACTGAGTGCATTTGAATGGTTTCTCTCCAGTGTGGATCTTCATGTGTTTATTAAGGTTTGATGATTGGTTGAAACTCTTCCCACACTCAGTGCAAGTGAATGGTTTCTCTCCAGTGTGGATCATCATGTGAATCTTTAGCTTGCCTTTTCTTCCAAAACTCTTTCCACACTGAGTGCAGGTGAAATGATTCTTGTTTCTTTTTTTCAAAATACCATCAGTCTGTAAATGAGTTTCTTCCTCAATTTTGACATGATGTTCCTCCTCTTTACTCCCCTCATTCTCTTCAATTAGGTCTGAAATAAAATAATAAAACATTAGTTTTCATTAAGTCTTAAAAACTCTCATCAAAAGCTGAAAAGTGAAAGGACACTGGAGACATTGGCTACACACACTGTAAATTTGATGCACATTAAATGTAAAATAAATCAGATATTTTGTTTGGTCCATCATCGTGTACACATTTAAGCAGATACAATTCAATTCATCTTCATTTATCTAGTGCTTTTACAATGTAAATTGTGTCAAAGCCACTTAACATAGAAGTTATAGTAAATTGAAACTGTGTCAGTCCAGTTTTCAGAGTTTCTTACATAATTGATCATAAAAGTCATTTTGGTCATATTGATAAGACACAGATTTGAAAGCTGTAAATGGCCTATTTTTAATCGTTTATATTCATAATTACAACAAAATGTTTTTCTAAAATATGTAAAGCAGACAGGGTATACTTGTTCATTCTGTACATGACTGGTAAACACATCAGAAAAATAGTTCTGGGGTAACAGCTAAACAAAAAGCTGAACATTTGCCTCGCAGACATGAGACAAACCTGTACATCATCTGCATAAAGGCTGGAGTGTGCACCTTTCCCCTTGTGTGCTGTTGGGTCATTTTCATCCATTCTGGGGTGATTTTGAGGCTTAATTTGGCCAAAACTTTCTCTGTGTTTCAGCAAACAGACTGATATTTGGGGACATCTTATTGTGACATATTCTGGGAAAATCCTTTAAAAAAAAAAAAACTAAAAAAAACTCAATACACTCTGGGCAAATTTACTCCCTATTCGTTATATTCATGGCTGTTTTTTCCCCATTGGCCTCTATTATAACAACATTTTTTTTGATTGCAAAGCCATGACAGCATATAATCATGCATTTATGATTGTTGGTGTTTTCTGTGATGACAGTCAACATTGTTTTATTGGTCTCTATCCATGGGACGGCAAAAAGGAAATTGGTGAGAGTATAAAGGAAGAGGAGGAGAGTTGAAGAGGGCAGCATTATGTTGTGTGCGAAAGAAAGAGAAGTTGACTGAACTGTTGCAGTGCGGGAAAACGAGTAGAGAAACGAGGTCGAAACGAGCAGTGTAAACTTAAGAACTGGCTGTGAGAAACAAAAAGCACAAGTACATATTGAAGCAACGCAGCAAAGACCGCTGTCTTGTTACTGAAGTACTCATGACGTTTGTGAATGAGTGCGTCACCAAAGACTTCAGTGCAGTGTGTCCTGAACAAAATTAGCTTACTGATTTATCTCGCTGGCATGGAGTCAGTTGCCGAAAGCCTTCAAGCTATTGATGCACTGGAGGGCAATTCCATTGCTAAAATTGAGGAAAATACTGTTGCACAGTCAAATGAACTTTGCAATCAAATTTACCAGCTTCAAACAGAGTTACGCAATGATTGTTTATGAGCGTCAAAAGTGGCTGATCTGTTCAGCGAAATATTAGACTGCGTGTCAACGCATATCAAACAACTTAAACAATATAACTAAAGAAATCTCTACTGTGCTGAGGGAGAGCGCTTACTGAAAAGTGCATCATTGATGATGTAAGCGTGCCCAGGCCCGAATGTAATGTGAGTGCAGGCCGTCGGGGGAGACGGGAGGGGGGACAAGTGTGCTTTGGCCAGGTTTCAGGCAACTGTACATAGTGTGAGTATGCCCTAAGAAAGAGACGGCTCCGGCGAGTGATAACAGTGCGGTCCTTCAAGCTATTGATGCACTAAAGGGCGATTTGATTGCTAAAATTGAAGAAAAGGCCGTTGCACAGTCAAATGAACTTTGCAATCAAATTGACCAGCTTCAGAAAGAGTTACGCAATGCTGTGGAGCACAGTAACACCAGAGTGGAAACAGCGGAAGAACGAGTGACTGGTCTGGAGTCTGTGTTGGGTGGAAACTCCGACTCTCTTACTACCCTGGAAAAAGATTTTAGTATCGTGAAAAAAGAGCTGGCTTTGCTGAGAGACCGAAGCGAGGATCTTGAGAAGAGGTCTCGCCGCTCAAATCTATGCATTACGGGAGTTAAAGAAGGACGGGAGCACGGCAGACGCATGACGGAATTTGTAGCCGGCCTCCTGAAAGATACCCTGAACCTCGAGAAGACTCCACTTCTGGACCGGGCACACCGCACTCTACGCAGCAAACCAGTGGACAACAAGGAACCGCCACGCGCCTTCGTGATTAAATGGCACTACTTTTCCAAAAAAGACGATAATTTGAAGAAAGCCATTGAAATGAAGGCAATCACGAAAGTAAACTGGGCTGTCAAAGACAATACAAATGTTAATGTCACTCTCCGGTTAACTTTTAAATTACCACTATAGCACATGTTCGTTGTTGTTATTTCTAGCTCTGAAGTATTTTGTCAATAATGGGGTAGCTTTGTAGTAAAACATCCAGAGCTGTTCAAATTGTTTTGTTTTATACGTGAGGTCCCACATGGTAAGCTAGTTAAGAGTGGGAGTAGCTGGAAGTGTGTGCAAGTTTACGCGCAAGGTTTCAATATATTGTGTTGTTTTGTGTTTATAAGTGTATGTGCGATCAACTCTTTTTTTTCTATCTTTTTTTTTCTTTCCTCTTTCTCTCCCACACCTCCCTACATACAAAACCCACAGATACCTTTCGGATGCTTCTGATAAATGTTTTTGACAGCCCTACATAAAATGGGTGGAGTAAAGACAAACTTTACCAGTTGGAATGTGCGGCGGCTAAATCACCCAGTGAAACGAAACAAGGTGTTCGCATATCTTAATAAGTTAAAATCTGATCTTGTATATTTACGAGACTAAAAAGATTATTCTAAACTTAATAGAGGAGGCTATACACAAATATATCAGGGGCGTTGCTGTACTCATACATATGAATGTACAGTTTGTTATTGAGTCAAATGTGTTGAACAAAAATGGCAGATACGTAATAATCCAAGGTAAACTTTTTAACATGTCTGTGATTCTGGCCAATGTGTATGCTCCTAATTAGGACAATGTACAATTTTTCAGTGATTTATTTTCAATTTTGCCTAGTCTCGACACACACATTTTAATTCTAGGAGCCGATTTAAATTGTGTTTTGCACCCAATTTTGGACCACTCTAGCTCTTCGAGTAATACATTAAGTCAGTCAGCACAATGTATCAACTCCTTCCTTCAGACATATGGTGTAAGTGACTCCTGGAGATTTAAATATCCATCTTCCAAGCAATTTTCCTTCTTTTCACCTGTGCATCAAACCTACTCTAAGATTGACCATTTTCTCCTGGACAAGCAGTTATTTCCCTTACTGTCAGAAGTGGAGTACGGTAGTATTGTTATTTCAGACCATTGTCTCACTAAAGCTGTTTTCCAGGCAATGTAATCCCCCAACGTACATGGCGGTTTAACTCAAGACTCTTGGCAGACGACGATTTTGTAAAATTAATTCATGCTCAAATTGATTTCCTCCTTGAGACAAACGAATCCCCAGAGATAAGTTATAGCATCCTATGGGACACTCTGAAAGCATATATAAGAGGACAAATTATTTCCTATCAAAAGTCAAAACGGCTTACAGAAATTATGAATAAAATTACAATTGATCAGCTACACTCAACATCACCTTCCAAAGAGCTCCATAAGAAAACACTTCTTCTGCAAGCGGAATATGACTCCTTGACAAGTGAAAATGCAGAGGATCTCCACATAAGATCACGCCAGATTCATTATGAACATGGTGAACGAGCTGGCAGGTTATTGTGTTACCAACTGAAACAATCCTCAGCAGCTGGTTTAATAGCAGCAGTTAGTAAGGATGATGGCAGTATTATTACTGATCAACAGAGAATTAATGATCAATTAAAAAACTTCTATAAAACTCTTTACAGCTCTGAGGTAAACGAAATTGAACGCATTAAGAGCTTTTTTTATTCATTTAGAATTACCATCCCTCTGTGATTCAGATCAGTCGGCCTTAGAAGGAAATATAACACCTTCTGAAATTGAAAATGCAATAAAAAAAATTGAAAACCGGAAAAGCAACAGGCCCTGATGGCTTCCCGGCCAAGTTTTATAAGAAGTTTTCTGCCAAGCTAACCTCCCTGTTGTGCAAGGTATTTGCTGAAGCTCTTGTCTCTGAATCACTCCCCCCCTCCATGACATCGGCTGTTATAACAGTACTTCTTAAAAAGGATAAGGATCCACTTAAATGTGAATCTTATCGTCCAATCAGCTTACTCTGCTGTGATTATAAGATCCTGGCTGAAGTGCTGGCAATCAGAGTGGAGTCAGTCATGAGAAAGATAATTCACCCAGATCAAACTGGTTTTATTGTTGGGAGACAGTTATCTTACAACCTTCTTCGCTTATTTAATAATATTTAATCACCTAAAAATAATACCAATCCAGAGGTTATAATTTCTTTAGATGCCCATATGGCATTTGATAGAATAGAGTATATCTATTTATTTACAGCGCTTAAAAAATTGGCTTTGGCCCTGGATTCTGTTCCTGGGTTAAAATTTTCATATTCCAGGCCCCAAGCATCCATTTGAACAAATAACATAATTTCTAAATGTTTTCCACTCTCTAGGGCAGGGGTCACCAAACTTGTTCCTGGAGGGCCGGTGTCCTGCAGATTTTCGCTCCAACCCTAAGCAAACACACCTGAACAAGCTAATCAAGGTCTTACTAGGTATACTTGAAACATCCAGGCAGGTGTGTTAAGGCAAGTTGGAGCTAAACCCTGCAGGGACACAGGCCCTCCAGGACCGAGATTGGTGACCCCTGCTCTAGGGGAACGAGACAGGGCTGCCCTCTGTCCCCTCTGCTCTTTGACATTGCCATCGAACCTCTTGCAACCGTATTAAGTAACTCGGATGGCTTGCAAGGAATTTTCAGAGAGGGACAAGAACATAAACTCCTGCTATATGCGGATCAGGGCTCGACAGTGCGACCATTTTGCTCGCATTTGCGACTAAAAATAGACGTGTGTGAACTGGAAAATTTATTTAGTTGCACATGTGTGTGATTATTTTTATTTATTTATTTTTTTCTAATAATTTACGGTCTTTAAATTGTTCTGGATATGTTGCTGAGCAATGCAAGTCACCGAATGGTGGCGGTGCCGCACATCATGCGGGCCTCATAGAAAACGTTTACAATTCGGTCATGGCATATCGTGGTGTATTTAGTGTGAGACCCAATTCAACACCAACTCTTCCACATATAGGACTTTACCTGGGCGGCCCGGTTCTGTGTTTGCGAGAAACTGAGAATACTCCGCCACAGACTCACAGAGACGCGCTGGATACAGAACTAGCTGTTCTGACTTTGGTAGTAGCTTTGAGAAGAGCACGAGGACACGTGGAAAAGAAAAGCCTTTTACTAAATAGACTGACCCAGCTCAATATTTAGGGTGACAATACATCCTGTTTTTTTTCAGACACGTCCTCTATTTATTAAAAATGCATTCGGCCGGGATTTCTAAAATCGCCTAAATGTTTTCAATTCTGCTTTCGCTTTCTTTAGCTGCGTTTTTGCATTACTTTATACGCACACTTTGGCCCGTTGCGTCTCAATCTCTCATCAGCAGAGAGAGAGAGAGAGAGAGAGAGAGAGAGAGAGAGAGAGAGAGAGAGAGAGAGAGAGAGAGAGAGAGAGCAGATTTGACCTGTCAGTGGTGCACATGGATAGTAAGAATAAAATAGATTTACTTAAACAGACTGAAAAGAAAAACACTGTCATGTTAAAGGTGTAAAATATCATCCTATGCTTAAGCAACGTAACACTGTTTTTAGGATCTAAAAATTCTCACTTTTCAAAAAAATCTTAAGCAAAAAGATTCCAATGGCGCCACCTGCTGGTACGTGAAGAGTCAACACTGGCAAACTTTACACTCAAATGCAATGCTAAATGTTATTGTTCCACTATAATTTGTTCATTTTGTCTCCCGTCGTCACACAACATCATCACATAGTTTAGAATACTGTAAAATGTTTTATCATCATTAATTACTTTAGTGTCCATTTCATTCAGCATATTTAAAATTGGGGGCATCCATGGTTTTTGACATACTTTAAACCAGGGTTTCTGCAGGTTTCACCAAGTTAAATGTAAGACTTTTGAAGACATTTTTAAGATTATGACTGAAAATTTTAAAGGGCCAATGCTCAAGGATGCTTTACAAAAACAGTAGGCGAACAAGAAAAGCAATAACCTTAAGAAGGTAGAGAAAATGGGAGACTAATAATACATTAAAGAATGACAAAAGACATGAGAACAAGTAACAAGAAAGAAACTCATTCCTGTCTTTCAATGAGTGCTTATGTGCATTTAGGAGAACTAGGCAGCACACTCAGAGCTGCAAGATGCATTTAATTTAGTATTCTTATTATTATTAATTATTAGTATTCTTTATTATATCTGAATGAGGATCAAATGACTGAGTTGGTCTTTGAGAATGAAAATTAACCTGTTTGTTCCTGCAGATCTTCCTGTTTGACTGTGAATGTTTCTTCAATCTTCACGTCTTCACTCTCCTCTTTAATAAACGCCATCTTTATAACAGTGTGGAGATCAGTCGCTTCAGCAGGAGTTTTTCTCTGTGTTTGGACACTTTATCCTGTTTAAAATGAACAAAACAATAAAAATGTTCAGTTTAAAATAAATAAATCAATGAACAGAAACAAAATAACTTCTCTTCAACACTTGCTTCAACAGTTTCTTTATATGAGAGTAATTAACAAGAAGAAATCAGGTAAAAGAAACAATAGCCACAAATGAGCGGATTAAAACTAGTAACGTAACTCCATTTCTATATATAATGATAAATACTTAGAATGGAAACACATATTACACACATTTCTGTTACTTTATTCAAACAATAGTCCTCATTACTGTGAGTAAAATAATACTATGTTGTATAAAGGGTTAAAATAATATTGTCAACAGCAGGTACATCATTTAGCATCAGATGAAAAACCTGAAACTTTAATCAATCATAAAAGCTTTAAAACAAACCTTTCTCCAGTCGAATAACAGCGCAGGAGCGGTGCAGGCTTATGATGTCACATGCCACGCCAAAATAAAAGTCTTTTTTGTTTAGCTTTTTTTTTAGCCCTTTACTGTTGCAGTCATGAATTATTGATACATTACTCACTCGTTTTCCACTTTCACACATATACAGACAAACACACACATATATATTCAGCATTTGGAGTTGATCAAAATCTTTACTCAACAATTTTGAAAAACCTTTTTTTTTTATCCACTAAGACTAAGTGTTTAAAGCAGAAAACCCCAACATTCTAAACAAATAATCTGATGGGTGCTTTGAGCTGAAACTTTAAAGACACATTCTTGAGACACAAAAGATCTTAAATCTTGAAAAGGGGGTAAAATAGGTGCCCTTTAAGTAAAAAGTACCCATTACATTACTACATGTTTTAGTTTCACTAGCTGGGTCATTATCACTATAAAGTGCCTTTGATGTCCCACAAGACTGAATCAGTCCTATATGGACATAATGTGAAATAATGACATTCTGATGTTTTGTTATAGTTGGTTAAACTTTTACACATATGCAGGCAGAATTATAAGTGTTTTGAAACATGTTTTTGTCAATTTTTGCCATTTTCTTTTATTGAATGGATGTGATTTTGCCATGTCCCACACATTGCTCAGACAACTTCAGTGAGTCTATAAAGTAGGTAAATTAGATCAAATTAAAAAGATTTTTAAATATTCTTATTGTCTTTAACAAGTTATTTGACAAAACCTTTTTTTTTATAACTTTTGTTTTCATAATATCATTAATCATTTTGCACGTGTTCTTGAAATTGCTGTCCAACCTGTCATGATGTGATAAATGCCCCTTTAAGAAAGATTTACCCTGATGTACTCATTGGCATCCCCGTGCCCATTTTACTTTTCTTCAGAGGAGGTTTAAACATCTGATGTGCACACATTTATTATCTACACTTATGTTTCTTATTTTTCCTCATATTGTGTTTGAAACTAAATGTTGTCAAGCTTAACATGTCCACACTGTCATAGTGAAATATTAATATAAAAAATGAAAGAAAACTTTTAAACTGTGTACAGAGCTTAAATAGAGAAACACTTCATGAGCTGAAGATACAACATGTGTTGAATAAATGCTATCTTTAACAAAATGTCCTCCCTGTCATTGTCCACCCTGTCACAAATCCTTCCTTGACAGGGTGGACATATGCATTGTTATTGACACTTTATTTATTCATTTATTTAATATTTTGTTGTTAATTAGTGAATGTTTTTATATCACAACACACACACAAACACACACATACTACACCAGTAGATGATGTAAAGTTGGTTTTATATTCGCACATTCGTTCATTTAGCAGTCTCTGTATTGTTTACCATGTTACTTTGAATATTCGATCAGAATTAGCATGCAAGTATGACTTCTAAACAACATTAACACTGTCTAATTCACTGTGAACAATGCTGTACTTTGATAGTCATTGGCTGCTTATATGATTTCCCTATTTAAAATTTGCAAATAACACTTTTCTGAAATTATATTATTAGGGAGAAAGTCTGAATATCCGAATATAAAACCAACTTTACCTCTATGTGGACAATACAAACCTTTTGGCGATCTCAGTCTTTATAAAGGATATCCTTTTAAAGTCCATAATGAAGCTACTGACTGTTTGAAATAAAAATACAGTCTTAAGCATTTCTACATTTATGTGAACATCTGTAATAATTATTTACCTTATTCTGAAAAACTAAAACAGTATTACTAGGGTGTTTAACTTGAGTTGCTTCCAACATTCCCTTCACTCCTCTAATACAATGCACAATATAAAGATTTACAATCATGAGCAAGTTTAGTTTAATTTGAAGGACAATAATTCTGTACTTTAATTATAATCGGTTTATATCTGTACAAGTTTAAAACAAACCTTTCTCCGGTTGACTCACAGCGCAGGAGCGGCGCAGCCTTGTGGCGTCACACACCACGCCAGAATAAAAGTCTTTTGTCTTTTGCCACTGTTGCAGTCATGACTTATTGATACATTTCTCCCTCGTTTTTCACTTTACAGTATTTATGAAGAGATTAAAAAAGAAGAAAAATTAATCTTCTGTCCACAAATCCCTCTGTTATCAAGAGACTGATTGAGAAACAGGCACCCAATCAGCTTTCGCTGAGCGCCTACAGGCAGCCAATCAGCTTTCGCTGATCAGCGTGCATGCAAATATCCCGCCTATGGCGCTCTGTCTGAAGCGGAGAGTGCAGAGCTTTGCTGTTTGCTGTTTAATTCCTTTAATTCCACTTATGTTACGGGTGTTGTGCGTCTATTCTAAGTAAGTGTATTGGATCTGACTTTTGTAGCATTTGCAGATTTGCTGCAATTAACTTGCGGGTTTGACTGCTTTAACATATGTGCTCAATGCTAATATACTCTCTTGTTTTTAGCTCGATGCTACGCTGTAAACACTTCTGTATTGCGTTACTCGCTGGTTATCTACAGGGTTTCTGCAGGGTCTTAAAAGTTAGGCCTTAAAAAGTCTTAAATTTACTGAAATATTGTGTTGTATGTCGTAAATCCTTTTAAACAGCTCTTAAATTTCCTTTTTTCATGTTTTGCTACCAAATATGGCCAAAAGCAAATAAATGTAAGCAATCAGAGACATGATCACGCTGCACTGTAGAATCAGCCACTCAACACTTGCACACATTTATTGAACAGGGAAGAAAACCCTATGTGTAACTTGTGAGAATATTTTGATGGTAAAACATATTTTAATATAATGTATATTTTTAAATGATGTTAGAGAATGTTTTTAATTCAATTTCATTGATCAGACTGAAAGAGCTTATAAGACTTTATCAGTTTGGCATTAAAATCTAAATGTATGCAAACAGCATGTAATAACAATAATTGTCTCCTCCTCTAGTGAAGCTCCTCCTTCTGGTTCAGCTATAAACCCTGGGATATTCCCATCAGGCTCCAGTGAAGAGTTTATTGAAGGACAGCGAGAACATGAGTGATCCAGAACCCTGCAAAATTAAAAATGAAGACTCTGAACAACAAATAGGTTGGTGTTTATACCTGATCAGGGGTGGCGCGGGGGGTTGTTGGGCTTCTGGGCCCAGTTTTTCAAAAGTAATCCACTAGGATTTTGGACAACGGATTGGATCAAATCTTGAAAATGGGTTTTTCAAAAAAAAAAAACCGGATTACATAATTGGGTTAGATCACGTAATCCAATCTTGGTTTTGATCCGAATCAAACCTTTAGTTTGGGTTTTTTAGACCTTTTTTGTAGGATTTGAATCACTTTGATCCAAAAAATCTGGAATAAACTGATCCCATCAGAAGGGGGGTTTCAGCGTGGCTTTCATGCCCAAAATGTAATGAAAACTTTAAAAATGTATTAAATAATACTATATTTGGATCATGCAGCAGTATCTTACAATATATCCTATTTATTCATAAGGTTTTAATTGTATTTGTTTATCCGTCAGGTAGTCTTTAACATATTCAGCCTTTCAGTATAGGCCTACAGCAAAGTGGAAAGAGATTGGCCTCATAAAATAATCCCCCAAACAGCTGTCAAAATTGACCAAAAACAGTAAATTCACTGCAGTAAGAGGTTTACTCACTCAGGAACCATGAAAACACATGAGAAGATTCACACTGGAGAGAAACCATAGACTTGATCAGTGTGTACAGAGTTTCACTCATTCAGGGCAGCTTAAGTAACACATGGGCTGTGTCTGAAATCGCTTATTACTCAGTAGGTCAGGGCTATTCAATTGGCGGGCCGCGGACCGAACCCGGCCCCCGAGGCAATTTGTTCCGGCCCTCCAAATAGTGTGACCAAGACATCAAAAATAAATTTAGTTCAGTCAAAAAACGGCCACTATAGTTGTTAAGTGACGCGCGTCTGTTCAATACAGCACGAGCTGTGCAGAGCGTGAGTCACCTGACATTAAGTGAGTGGCGCAAGCAGCCCAATACATTTGGATATCATAAAGGCTTCTCTAAGCTGCATTTCTGTTCGCCGCACGAAACGAAACTGCTGCAATTGAACAAAGTTGTGCCAAGTTGCCAACTGTGGGCTAGTTTAAAGTTTAAAGCTTGTCCACCGAAGCATATCACGTCTTTCCCGCACGCAAGTTTGTTATTTCTAATGTAAGAATATATGCCCATATGCGGGCGCAAGCGGAGCAACGCGCTCGCGGCTTTGGGCGCACACAGTAGAAAAGATCTCATGCTGTAGCGGTGAGAGTTGTGCTTAGCTTTCAGTGCAATGTAAACAAAAGATATGTTAGACGTATTATTATTAAAATGATTATGTATTTATGAACGCAGATAACAACAGTTATCAGTAAATATTGGCACCGACCTTCATAATTATTTTTATTTTATTTTCCCTTTTCCTCTCTATAAACACAAACATAATTGTGTAGCCTTATGAGCACAGAAAAACCTACAGCATAAAAACTATTACTAATGAAAATGCCTTTTAAAGGTTTTTTTAGTATTAGTTAGGGATGTCCAGATCTAAATCTAGCTAAAGCTTAAATTTACATTAGCCGTGATAACTGTGAAACCATGATTATTCTTCACACTGTATAATCATACAACCAAAATCTATAATTGTTGCATCCATAATAGTTGTGCAGTTTAAAACATAACATATGAATGTGTCTGAATGTAGAAGAAGCCTACTTAAGCAATACACTGATTTTGTTGTGCAAAGGTCTGTCTTTTAAAAGTAAAAATAAACATTAAAAAATATGTTTGTCACTTGTTTTTAAATGATTAATCTTGGCCGCCAGACAGAATATCTGTCAAAATACCTTTTAAAGAAAATATACCACGGCTAGCTCTTACCACCAGTTGTGGAGGTGTGGATGTGAAGGTTGAGGGCGTCGACGAACTCAGCCGGTGAGTAGCAGCCACGGGTGCCTAACAGGAAACTCCGACACTGTCGACTGCAGGATAAAGGCTTTCGGCAGCTGACTCCATGCCAGCGAGATAAATCAGTAAGTTGATTTTATTCAGGACACACTGCACTGAAGTCTTTGGTGACGCACTCGTTCACAGACGTCACAAGCACTTCAGTAACAAGACAGCGGTCTTTGCTCCGTTGCTTCGAAGAAGCTAAAGAGAATTGGGACACCACTACCTCTTGACGTAAAGGCGCAAAACGAGGGGTAGGGGTAAGGGGAAGGGTCAAGGGTAGAATTGGGATTGGGCCTAAGTGTTTTTTTTTTTTTTTTTTTTTTACATTTCAAAGCATTTTCCCAGAATATGTCAAAATAAGATGTCCCCAAATATCAGTTTGTTTGCTGAAACAAGAAAGTTTTGGCCAAATTAAGCCTCAAAATCAACCCAGAATGGATGAAAAAGACCCAACAGCACACAAGGGGAAAGGTGCACATTCCAGCCTTTATGCAGATGTTGTACAGGTATGTCCAGGGCTGGACTGGGACAAAAAATCGGCCCACTAAATACAATCAAAATGCTACCCATCTGTGCATGTCCAATATGTTTATAAACTCCTATTTTATAAAAACACAAAAGCCATAAATATGAAATACATACAGACATTAATCTCAATTTAATCCTCAAAAATGTGTTTCTAAAGAATACATTATTTATTCATTCATTTATTTTCCTTTGGCTTAGTTCCTTATTTATCAGGGGTTGCCACAGCGGAATGAACCGCCAACTATTCCAGCATATGTTTTATGCAGCAAATGCCCTTCCAGCCACAGCCCAGAATCGGAAAACATTCACACACACACACACACACACACACACACACACACACACACACACTCGTAAACTACAGCCAATTAAGCTTATTCAATACCCTATTCACTCAGCCTATCATAAATAATAAACAACCAAAACTGCCTGCTGAAGCATGGGTAAATCTTCAAAGGGAACAGTGTACTTTATAACCTCATTCACCTCATCCTGCTGTTTCACTATCTTAACAATGAAGAAACAATATAAGGAAGTTTATTTCATTTTGATATTATGATTAACAGACAACAAACGGCCTCGTGTAGATACATATTTATGACCGTCATCTTCACTCTATATTTATTTAGCTATAACAAAACAAGGCCTATAACATAACTGCCTCCTTTCATTTTAATTGAAAAATATGAACTTTACCTCGTCTCTTTTGCTGAATATCAGTTTTAATAATCAATAATGGCCATTATAAAAGTATAACGTACAATACATTTATACAATAAAGGCAAGCAATTAGTCAATGTGCAGAATCAGTGTATGTGGTTACATAAATTAATATATTCACTTATCTTTGCACTCAGCCAAAACAGAGTTGCCTGAGAACAAGTAATTCAAAAGACAGAAGAGTTGTTAGATAGAGACAACAAGATGAATTCAATATCACGTTTAATAGTGAGATGAGGTCTAGCAGTGGATTTTTGATGAACTGTCCGACATGCACTATACTCTCACCTGGGGTTTTATGCTCAAAGCACCCGCTGACCTACTGGCTGCACCTCATGACAGAGTGTCTGCGTGGTCACGCAATGTGCAATTTTACCCCTTTAATATGGACGGAGAACTTTCCAGAACCGCAAAATGTAACGCCAGTGTGTTTTCCGCAATTTCTCTGCACTTTCTTTCCGTTTCTTCTCCATCTATCTGACTCGAGACTATTTTGACAAATACACATCGATGTTGCACACTCACACAGAGCCCAAAATAGGAGTTTGTGATTAGGTCAGCCCAATGTCAATAAAGAAAAGAACCAATGGGCTGCAGATTATGTCACATGGGCCAGTCTGTCAGAAAAAAGCGTCTTACTTTCAGAGCGTCACAGATCACAGCATCGTCAATTAATTAGGCAGAAACAAAACGATTGGCTGCTAGCGTTTTATGGGCTGATCGGATCATAAGACGATGATCAGCCCAAAAAGTACGTCGGCTTAAAGATCAATATGATCATTAGAATATACTACTAAATAAATACAAAGAAGAGTTCAAATCAATATGATTTATACAACGATGTTTTGCTCTTTGTATTGAATGACTGCCTGAGAAAGTGGCGAACATGTAATTCATGGAGTGTCCGTGTAACGCTTCTCTTCCTGATGATTCAAACCACTCAGGCGGACACAGAGAACTGCATTCTGCGTTGTTTATTCTGTAACAGAAATATATAGATCCTCTGGCAACAGTATGCATTTAAACATGCATCTAAAAAAAACCCAAACATAAAGTAAAACTTCACCACTGCTCATATTAATGTTGTCATTCCAGCTACACATAGCATGAGCAAATTAAACCACACAAAGTTGATCACACACGGTAATTACTCAATAGATTTGATACAAAACATCACTTATTGTTCATAATAGGGTTGTATGTGTTATTAACATGTTATAATACATAATTTAGCACATTTCGCTGGAGCACATTTTACCTACCGCCTCTCTACATTCAGCAACCATTTCTGCTGTAGGCGGGGCTTTGCAGGTGAAAGGTGAAAGAATCATTAACACACTGTTGCCACAAGAGGTCTCCCAAGAACCATAAAATAAACAAAATAACACTTTTTGGTGAAAGACAATTAAACATCATTTTAACCCTGTTACATCCGCTAGGGGGAAATCTAAAGCTGCAGACAGTAGGCGTTGTTTAACTACACTGTGTGACAAAGTTAATACAACTCAATGCAAACAGCAGCTTGAGATCGTGTCTAGTGATTTTTCATTAATTTTCCCCTTTTCCAGGTATGAAACAGATATGTATTAAATAGATACAAATGTGTTAAAGGGATTAATATGTGAGCATGTGTTGTTTTGTGAATATAAGTGAAAGGTTAAAGCAGAGATAATACCATTACCGATGCTAATCGGTGGGTACATGCTAACCACAGTACATGCTAACCACAGTGATGTGTTGAAGAATATCTCTGTGTTGAAAGTGTTACACCGGATAGATCAGGGATGTAACCTAGTGAGGGAGACGACACGGTGAAATATAATCAAAAAGAATATTTATTTAACATAATTTAAACTAATATCATCAAAACATCAGTATCAGTATGCTCAATCAGTATGAAAAGCATGTGAATGGATGCAGTAAGTGTTGTCAGTGATAGTGTATGGATGCGAAACAAAGCATAATGTCCAAATTGGAGAGCAGCTCTGGCCAACTGCATAGTCAATACACAGCCACCCCGACCAGCTCTCTGATGGGGTTTAAATAAGGGCGCTGACCAGCATCAGGTGCGCTGAAGGCACGCCCCCAACCTAGAAAACTCAGAATACACAAACACAAAGCAATACTAACACACCCCCCTTAAAAAAAATTCCTCAAATAATTTAACATGCATATATGTATATAGGAGTAGGTCAAGTCACATCAGTTAAAAACTAAAACGGTCTCATCACTCCACCACAGGTGCACGTGACAAGGTGTCCACAAAGACATTCTCAATTTCCTTAATATGTTTAATCGTCAAGTTGTATGGCTGTAGGAAAAGGATCCATCTCATTAAGCGTTGACTCGGGCTCTGCAATGAGTGAAGAAATGTTAAAGGGTTGTGATCCGAAAAAATAACCACCGGAGAACCTCCTCCAACGTACACATCAAAATGTTGAAGTGCCCAGATAAGCGCCAGTGTTTCCTTCTCAATAACAGAATAATTCAATTGATACGAATTAAATTTGCGTGAGAAATAACTTATTGAATGACTAATACCATTAGAATGAGTCTGGAGAAGGACCGCTCCGGCTCCCACGTGACTTGCGTCAACCTGGATCTCAAATGGAAGACCATTTTGGGGCGCTGCTAACACAGGAGTAGCTGTCAACAACAACTTCACATTCTCAAAGGCTTTTTGCCAATGTGGAGACCAATCAAACTTTGCAGAGTTTTATAATAGATTAGTCAATGGACAAATGACAGATGAAAAGTTGGGACAGAACTCTTGATAATAACTCGCCATTCCAATAAACCTCATAAGCTCTTTTTTTGGTACACGGAGTAGGGAAATTCTCAATCGCGCTGAGGGCGCACCATACCCTGACCCACTTCCTTGCTCAAATAAGAAACCATTGCTCGTGCAAATTCACATTTAGCTAAATTCACGGTCAAATTAGCTTCAGCTAAACGTTTAAATAATTCTCGTACTCGTCTCCCAGTTATCGCTGTAAACGATAACGTCATCCAAATAGACAGCGCAACCCTCTAAACCAGATACTACATCATTCATTAATCTCTGAAATGTCGCAGGAGCGTTTCGTAACCCGAAGCTCATGACAGAATAAGACTATAGCCCTGAAGAGGGTACAAAAGCAGTAATTTTCTGTGCCCTAGGGGTCAACGGTATCTGCCAGTAACCCTTGAGTAAATCAAGTTTACTAACATATCTTGCCGAGCCCACTTGATCAACGCAATCTTGAATTCGTGGAATAGGAAACGCGTCAGGTTTAGCGGTTTTTATTAATTTTATGATAGTCTGTACAAAACCTGTCTGTTCCATCCGGTTTTCTTACCAGTAAACATGGTGATGCCCAACTCGAACACAAGGGTTTTGCGATTTTATTCTTCAACATGTACTGAATTTCCGACTCTAATTTACTGCGTTTCTCAAAAGGGACCTGATAAAAATGCTGGCGTATGGGTGAAGCGTCACCCACATCCACGTCATGCTCAATTAGATGCGTTTGTGATGGAACATCCCCAAATAATGATGGAAAATCACGGATCAACTGCGACAGCTCCGCTCACTGCAAAACAGACAAGTGAGACAAATCCTCCAATTCTTTCAGAGTCTCAGAATTTTTTAATCGAGGTTGCACTACAGCATCATCTAAAAACGTACCCCCCTCCCGGTCTCCCGCGGAGGACTGTCCCAGCACCTCAGTCACAGGACCAACCACCCCGGATGATTTAATATCAGCTTGACAATCTCGAGTAAAAAAGGGTTTTAGCAAGTTTACATGACAAATTTGGGTTTTTTTCTTTTTATCTGGAGTTGCAATTTCATAATTAAGATCAGACAACGCACGCACCACAGTATACGGTCCCACAAACTTTGCGCAGAACGGAGAGCTCATTAGTGACAGCAACGCCAAAACCTGATCCCCCGGATTAATATACGCTGTTCAGACTGACGATCAAAAAGCTTTTTCATTTAATTTGCGCATTCTTCAAATTTTTCTCATCTGCCTGACCAGCTAAAAACAAGCGTCTTTTAAACCCGTTAACATATTAAAGTAAACTTTTTAGTGGCTGTTTACCTTTTAACTGATTGCTGAGAACGGCAAGAATCCCTCGAATTTTGTGTCCGAAGACAAAATCATTTGGGCTAAAACCCAAACTAGACTGCATGACCTCCCTTGAGGCCAACAAAAGCCACGGAAGCCTTCTTCCCAGTCGCGATTTAATTCAACACAATACGCACGCAAGAGACACTTCAGTGTTTGGTGAAATCTCTCGAACACCCCTTGACTCTGAGGATGCTGCGCACTGGAACGGTGATGTTTAACTCCTAATTGCTTCAAAATTTCTGCGAACATTTTTGAAGTATAGTTCATTCCCTGGTCACTTTGAATGACCTTTGGGATACCGAAGATTGAAATAAATTGAGACAGGGCTTTGACTACGGACCGGTTAGTGATATTACGCAACGCGTAAGCCGCTGGGTACCGAGTACTTTGACACATTACAGTCAGGAGAAATTTACTTCCCGATTTAGAGGGAGGTAACGGACCAACACAGTCTATTAACAAATATTCAAAGGGCTGCTCTACAGGAGGAATTGGATACAGTGGGGCTGGTTTCAGTGGCTGATTAGGTTTTCCGGTCACCTGGCACGTATGACATGTTCTAATAAACCGTGGGATATCATTTTTCAACAGCGGCCAATAAAAGTGCTGCAAAACTCTAGCATACGTCTTTTTTTATACCCAAGTGACCAGCTACATCACCATGAGCCAATTTAAGTACAGCATCTCGGAATTTTTCAGGAACAACAACTTGAACCACTGACTCACCACCACCTTCCTCGTTTAAAGCAAGTCACTTACGCAGAAGCACCCCATCATTGATAAAATATCCAGTCGCGGCGCTCTCAACCTCCTCCGGTGGGAGAACAGCAGCAATCATTTTTTTCTAATCCAGGATCCTCCCTCTGGGCGACAATGAATTCTGCACGAAAATTTTTTGACAAGAGACAATCTAGGAGCGACAGACTCAATCGGAACACGGGTATTATTCAGGTTAGACTCATTTAACATTTTAGACTTAGATTGCGTCACCCCACACGACACGTCTTCGGACAACTTGCATTCCTGATCAAGAACAGATGACGTGGTGACAATCGGAGCAGGTGTCATTACCGGCCACACACTCTCCCCAGCCAAGTCATTTCCCAAAATTATGTCCACTCCCTCCACCGGCAAAGAAGGACGCACTCCCATAACAACTTCGCCGTTCACCAGCTGGGACTGTAAAATAAACTTGTGCAAAGGAACAGACAATGTTTGAAGTGCAATTCCTCGAATCAAAACATTCTTACCGACATATGAATTGGATGAAAATGGAAGTACGGAATCCAAAATAAAGGACTCAGATGATCCCGTATCTCTCAAAACTTTTACTGGTACTCTTTTATGTCCTTCTAAAAGAGAAACACAAGCTTGAAAAAAATGAATGGTGCATACCCAATGTTACCTCTAATTTCGGCACAATTCCCTTTTATCACGGGCGAGTCTTCCGTACAGCATACAGCTGGAGTCTGCGGCAAGCAAGTAGTTAAAAGCACAGGTGCAGTATTTCTATTCTTGCCACTTACCTGCTTATTTTTTAACACTGGACATTCGTTTTTCCAGTGCCCGACCTCTAGACAATAACGACACGTAGAATCAGATATCGTTCTAGGTGAAGGTGAATATCAATCAATTTGTTGCGACTGCTTAAAGTGAACATTTCCATTTCCCCGATTCCCAGAACCAAATCGGTTTTTGTGAGTGTTATGAACTGCACACTGTTTTGGTGCGTGTGTGTTCTTTCTGTCTCTGTTTCTCTCTCTCTCTCTCTCCGTGCCCTGTCATTTTACAGGTACCGCCTACTTCGGAGCACTATTGGCTTACAGGACTGCCAATCCTAATCAGCGTCGGGACGACGACTTCTCTCTCTGCCAATCGCAAGCGTGGCAGAGCCCTTTAAATCGGAAGCGGCAACAGGAAGAGATCAGCTGTTGTTGTTGTTGTTTGCCGTGTTTTCTGTTTGGTGGTGTCCGTGTGCGTTGGTTGCTGATACTGTCCGTGTGCGTTTGTAGCTGATACTAATGTTGACTTTGAGTGAGATTTACTATTGTGATTTTGAGAGAGATTTACTAATGTTGACTTTGAGTGAGATTTACTATTGTGATTTTGAGAGAGATTTACTAATGTTGACTTTGAGTGAGATCTGTTTGAGTGTGTTTTTCACATCTTTAGCCCGCTAATGCTCCATTCAAAACCTACTGTGACTTGCAGACAAGGGAGATCTGGAACAACATAGTAAGTCATGTGACATACATACTTTGCACGTAGGATTATTGATGTATAGACACACTAGTTAGCGAAGTGCGCTAATTTGTATTTCTATTTTTTAGTTAGTGTAAGTTCAGGGCGCTTTTGCGCTGAAGACTTTTCTTTTCATATTATTTTCTTATTTAGAGGATTGGGGAGGAGATTAAGGGAATATTTTTGTTATATTTATTTCTTTCATTTAATAGCGCAACTTTCAGTTCCCTCTCCCGATTGTCTTGGTTCTTTTCAACTTTCTTATTGTTTGTAAATATTGTAAATACTGTGGGAGCAATAAATCTTTTGCGGTGCTAATTCGTTGTTTTGTCTTTCCTCTTGCCATTTTCATCACTAGTTTTATACTTTGGTCATCTCTTGTTACTCCTTTTAAATTCCCTAGACATATTTCCATCAAGGATCGTAACATGAAATGGGGCCTCGTCCCGGATATTTAACCAGGATATTTTTTAAATAAGATCAATTAAGGTAAGCTAAAAATCATCTGTGATAAATTTAATTCAGCTAAAGAAATAATTTTAAAAGAAATTTTTTTTGAAATTAATATTTCTTAAATTTATCAGATGATGATTGAAAAAAATGACCAAAGAAAAGCTGTGGTGATGGCAACAGAAATTGTTATGCAGTAGTTGTGACATTTAGGTAAGTTGCAGAAGTATCAGTTTGTAGCACTTTTGAGCACGCGACACTTTAATTTAAAATGTTCAGTTTAGAGGAATTTGTTAAGAGTCCTTCATTGGAGCTGCTTAACGTTTGTCGGAAACAAGACTTGTTTTTGATTGCTGATCATTTTAAACTGATAATTAACAGACATGATCGTAAAGCCGAAATTAAGCAAAAGTTAACAGAGCAGTTGGTTGAGCTTAATGTTCTTATCACACCAAATATTGAAATGGATGAGACGGCTGATCATGCAAGCCCTAGTGATGAGGTGGTGACTTCTCTTGATATGAGAGATAAGAACGTGTGTAGTGGCAGTACAGATGCAGAAGCAGGGGTGGAGGCCGCTGTTGATACTGATGTTGGATTGCCGCCGTTTGAACCGTTCTCTCCACTCTCTATAGGTTCACGAGATGATGCGCGACTGAAAGTTCGCATGGCACGTCTTTATTATGATGCACAAGAGCACACCCGTCGGGCTGAATTTGACTTGCGTTTGCAGATACGCAAACTCGAAATCGAGGCTGATACGCAGGTAAGACTGCGCCAGCTCGAGTTGGACTCTTCAAAGAAGGCTGTGGAGGCTATTCAGCCAGTTCCAGCTTCTTCAAATGTATCTTCGGTGTCGACTTCATCCACTTCAAGTTTTGACGTGAGTAAGCACATTGCGCTTGTTCCACAATTCAGAGAATCTGAAGTTGATTCTTATTTTAATGCATTTGAACGAATTGTGACTTCATTGCACTGGCCACCTGAGTTCTGGTCTTTGTTGCTGCAATGTAAACTTGTAGGCAAAGCTTTGGAAGTTTATTCTACTTTATCGCTTGAAGAGAGTTTAAAGTATGATTCAGTCAAATCAGCAATACTTCGTGCATATGAATTAGTTCCCGAAGCATATAGACAGAAGTTTAGGATGCACAGAAAAACTTCTAATCAAACTTTTGTGGAGTTTGCCAGAGAAAAAGGCACGCTTTTTGATAAATGGTGTGTAGCTAACAATGTGGCAGATTTTAAATCGCTGCGTGAGCTTGTTCTTTTAGAGGAGTTCAAGAATTGTTTGCCTGAGAAAGTGGTAGTTTACCTAAATAAACAAAAGGTAAATTCATTGTCACATGCTGCTGTTCTCTCTGATGAATTCATTTTAACTCACAAGAACGTATTTGTTCACTCACGTGTGGAGAATGCACCTGCCGTTCCACTTTTATCTACCACGCAGTTTGTGCGCTCGAAAAATAATGCACCAAGAGTTGGCGATGAACGTAACTGTTTTTATTGCCATAAAAATGGGCACCTTGTGGTAAATTGTCCGCGACTTCAACGAAAACAGCAATCACAAGCTAAACCTGTAGGTTTTGTAAAGACTTTTAATCAGAATGTGGCTGAAAACTCCAAAGATAAGGTGGAGGAGACGTTCCGTCCTTTTATTCTTAAGGGGTTAATTTCTCTAACTGGTCGTGTTGAAGATCAAAAAGAAATCACAATGCTTCGTGATACAGGCTCGATGCAGAGTTTTATTGTAGAGAGTGCGATCA
This sequence comes from Danio kyathit, assembly GCA_903798195.1. Classification (NCBI taxonomy): domain Eukaryota; kingdom Metazoa; phylum Chordata; class Actinopteri; order Cypriniformes; family Danionidae; genus Danio; species Danio kyathit. Next base: position 87,547 of record CAIGQS010000160.1, read on the forward strand.
AATTTTCTGATGAGACGTCATGTCATTCTAGTGTAGTAGTACAAGGAATTGAAATGGGATGTGTAAAAAGACCTTTGCATAATCTGCATTTGAAAAGTGACTTATGTTCTGGATTGGTCCGTGTTGCAGTTTGTTCTTCACTGCCGATGAAAGGGGTAGATTTAATCTTGGGCAATGATTTAGCCGGAGGAAAAGTCATGCCGTTATTAGAAGTTCTGGATGAACCGACAGAATGCACATCTGACGAGGTGGGTGAAGCCTATCCTCATGTTTTTCCTGTGTGCGCTGTCACTCGCGCGCAGTCGCGTAAAGAGATTGCATTGAATGACTCTTTCTTTCCTTCTGTTGTAAATGGAGAGGAAAATTTCGACTTTGAGAAAAAGAAATCAGAGAAGGTGAGGATTTTGCATGATGTAACTGACACGAATTTGTTACTTTTAAAAATCACACGAGAAAAATTGATCACTGCACAGAAAGAAGATGAGACATTGACTACACCTTTTAATGCTGCAATTTCACACGATTTGGCTAAGACAAAACAAAGCGCTTACATTTTAGACAACAATTTGTTAATGCGTAAGTGGTGTTCGTCACCTGACAAGGCAGAATTGGATGCTTTTTATCAGATTGTAGTTCCTGCTCCATATCGCCCACATGTGTTATGCTTGGCACATGATCATCCACTTTCGGGTCATCTGGGTGTAAGGAAAACTTACAATCGGATTTTAAAACACTTCTTCTGGCCTGGATTGAAAAGTGATGTAACTCGCTATTGCCGTTCTTGCCATGTCTGTCAAATTGCGGGAAAACCAAATCAGGTTGTTCCACCAGCACCGTTGAAACCTATACCTGTTCTTGGCGATCCATTCGAACATGTCCTTATCGACTGTGTAGGACCTTTTAAAAAATCCAAAAGTGGTAATCAATTTCTATTAACAGTGATGTGTTTAGCCACTCGATTTCCTGAAGCAATTCCTTTGAGAAAAGTCACTGCACCTGTTGTTGTCAAGGCACTAGTTAAGTTTTTTTCGACATTTGGTTTGCCTAAAATAGTGCAAAGTGATCAGGGCACTAATTTCATGTCCAAGCTGTTCAAGCAGGTCATGCAAAATTTAGGAATTACACATCGCACCTCCAGCGCTTACCATCCAGAAAGCCAAGGAGCTCTGGAGCGTTTTCACCAAACTTTGAAGTCGATGTTACGGAAATATTGCATGCAGACTGGTAATGAGTGGGATGATGGTATTCCAATGCTGATGTTCGCGATTAGAGAGAGCGTTCAGGAGTCGCTCGGCTTCAGCCCAGCTGAGTTGGTATATGGATACCAATTGCGCGGACCTTTAAAAGTTCTAAAAGATCAAATTCTGGAAACTGACAATTCGAAAACGAATGTTTTGGAGTACGTAACGAAGTTTCGAGCACGTTTGCAGACCGCATGTTCAATTGCTAGAGATTCACTTGCCCGTGCGCAAAAAGAAATGAAACGCACATTTGACAAAAAGGCAGTTGCGCGTTCTTTTAAGCCTGGTGACGCAGTTCTTGTTTTCATGCCTATACCTGGCTCTTCACTGTCAGCTAAATTTTTCGGACCTTACAAAGTGAAAGAAAAATTGAGCGAAACTAATTATGTGATCTGTACACCCGACCGAAGACGGAAAACCCGCACTTGTCATGTGAACATGCTCAAATTTTATCATTCTAGGGCACATGATGATGCTGAGAAAATGACAGATACTGCTGTTATTTCTGTTGTGGCTGTGACAGAAAATCCAGTTACTGATGTTGATGAAGATGGTCTAATGTTTTCAAGTATTTCTCAGTCTACCGTGAGTTTGTCCAATTCTGACATTTTAAAAGATCTCGATTCACATTTTAAAAACTTGACTGTTGATCAGAAACGCGATCTTGTGACATTAATTTCTGAGTTTAAGTGTCTGTTTAATGATGTACCGACACTAACGAATGTCATTCAACATGACATTGATGTCAAAGATGCTCGCCCAGTCCGACAGCACGCTTACAGAGTAAATTCTGTGAAACGTTCAGTTATGCAACAAGAAGTTGACTATTTGTTGGATAATGGTCTTGCTAAGCCTAGTTCTAGTCCATGGAGTTCTCCATGTATTTTAGTGCCAAAATCAGATGGTTCTTTTAGATTCTGCACAGATTTTAGAAAAGTGAATGCACTTACAGTTCCTGATAATTATCCACTTCCTAGAATGGAGGATTGTGTTGATAATGTGGGATATGCCAAATTCGTGAGTAAATTAGACATGTTGAAGGGATACTGGCAGATACCGCTCACGCCCAAAGCATCTGACATTGCTGCTTTTATCACTCCAGATGCATTTGCACAATATACGGCCATGGCGTTCGGACTCCGAAACGCACCTGCTACCTTTCAGAGGTTGGTAAACACTGTTTTAGCTGGTATTCCTAATTGTAGCGCTTATTTGGATGATGTTGTTGTTTATTCCAGAGATTGGAGTGAACATCTGAAGTCATTACGTGACGTATTTGAACGTTTTGCGAGTGCTTCATTGACCCTTAACTTAGCCAAATGTGAGTTTGGTCAGGCAAAGGTAACGTATTTGGGAAAAGAAGTGGGACATGGTCAAGTTCGACCTGTGGAAGCGAAAGTTGAGGCTATATCTGAGTTCCCAGTTCCTACGACTCGGCGTGAACTCCGAAGATTTCTCAGAATCGCTGGTTACTATCGAAGCTTCTGTAGAAATTTCTCGTCTGTGGTTAGTCCGTTAACTTCACTTTTAAGCCCTTCTAATTCATTTGTGTGGGATGAGAAATGCCAATATGCGTTTGAGAGTGTGAAAACACTGTTGAGTAGTTCACCAGTTCTTGTAGCCCCTGATTTAAATCGTCCATTCAAACTTGAGGTTGATGCAAGTAATGTTGGCGCTGGTGCTGTATTATTGCAAGATGATGAGCAGGGTATAGCTCACCCGGTGAGTTATTTTTCGAGGAAGTTTAACAAGAATCAGTTAAACTATTCTGTGATTGAAAAGGAGACACTTGCTTTAATTTTTGCATTACAACATTTTGAGGTTTATGTTGGATGTAGTGTACAGCCTTTGATCGTTTTTACGGATCATAGTCCTCTGACATTTCTTTCGAAGTTGTATAATCACAATCAGAGATTGACACGGTGGTCACTCTTCTTGCAAAGTTACAACTTGGATATTAGGCACAAGAAGGGAGTTGACAATGTTCTAGCAGATGCACTGTCACGAGTTTAAACTTTTTATTTTTGAAAAAGAGTTTATTCTAAGTGGGGGGGTGTTATGAACTGCACACTGTTTTGGTGCGTGTGTGTTCTTTCTGTCTCTGTTTCTCTCTCTCTCCGTGCCCTGTCATTTTACAGGTACCGCCTACTTCGGAGCACTATTGGCTTACAGGACTGCCAATCCTAATCAGCGTCGGGACGACGACTTCTCTCTCTGCCAATCGCAAGCGTGGCAGAGCCCTTTAAATCGGAAGCGGCAACAGGAAGAGATCAGCTGTTGTTGTTGTTGTTTGCCGTGTTTTCTGTTTGGTGGTGTCCGTGTGCGTTGGTTGCTGATACTGTCCGTGTGCGTTTGTAGCTGATACTAATGTTGACTTTGAGTGAGATTTACTATTGTGATTTTGAGAGAGATTTACTAATGTTGACTTTGAGTGAGATTTACTATTGTGATTTTGAGAGAGATTTACTAATGTTGACTTTGAGTGAGATCTGTTTGAGTGTGTTTTTCACATCTTTAGCCCGCTAATGCTCCATTCAAAACCTACTGTGACTTGCAGACAAGGGAGATCTGGAACAACATAGTAAGTCACGTGACATACATACTTTGCACGTAGGATTATTGATGTATAGACACACTAGTTAGCGAAGTGCGCTAATTTGTATTTCTATTTTTTAGTTAGTGTAAGTTCAGGGCGCTTTTGCGCTGAAGACTTTTCTTTTCATATTATTTTCTTATTTAGAGGATTGGGGAGGAGATTAAGGGAATATTTTTGTTATATTTATTTCTTTCATTTAATAGCGCAACTTTCAGTTCCCTCTCCCGATTGTCTTGGTTCTTTTCAACTTTCTTATTGTTTGTAAATATTGTAAATACTGTGGGAGCAATAAATCTTTTGCGGTGCTAATTCGTTGTTTTGTCTTTCCTCTTGCCATTTTCATCACTAGTTTTATACTTTGGTCATCTCTTGTTACTCCTTTTAAATTCCCTAGACATATTTCCATCAAGGATCGTAACAGTGAGTCAGAACAAAATCATCTGCCAATGATGCAGCTTCAGCAGCAGTGCGGGGTTTATTCTCATTAATGTACACAGTAATTTGATCAGGAACGATATTTTTTAGTTGCTAAATAATCATCATTTCGCGTAATTCACTAAATGATTTTACATTAGATGTAGTACACCAGCGATCAAAATGATTACTTGGCTCTCTAGTTCAGAGGTGGGCAAACTACGGCCCGCGGGCCATATGCGGCCCTCTGAACATTTTCATCCGGCCCGCGAGGGAGTTTTTAAAATGCTGCTTCTGAGTAACGGTTTGGTTTCAGAACTAGTAAATTAATGATGCAATACAAGTGAACGCCATGTGATGGCAGTATTGCACGCGGCACAGTTAGCGCAACCAGTATGAGATGAAATGAGATTGTTTTGGAATTTTGACTCAAATTATATAATAATTGCTGGTTAAGTGTGTTAATTTTTGTCATGGAATATATTTTCCACGCATACATCCACTTAAAGTTATTTTATCAAATATTTGTGGTTTCATCAAGTTTTATGATGATTGATCTGTATATTCTACAAGCAGTGCAAATTAGATTATTATAAATTTGACTGAATAGTAAACTTTAAGAATTATTTTTAATGTGTTAATATAAGATTTTTTCTATTAGACAATACCCTTTCTATTCTCCACTGTAAAAATTATTACATTATTATTATTATTATATTTTATAGGGGATTATTTTATTGTTTTATGATGATGATGTAAATATAAATAGCAGTGCAAATTAATTTGACTTGTAAATTTGACTCAATAATTACTATTTAAAAAAAAAAATGTGTTGTGTTAATGTGACATGTTTCTGTCCGATATTACATGTTCCATGCATACTGCCACTTTAAATAAAAGTAATTTTTTTGAAGGATTTGACATGTGGCCCTTCACTTGGTTTGCAAAACTTGATGTGGCCCTCGGGTCTAAAAAGTTTGCCCACCACTGCTCTAGTTACTTCCACGTGTGTTTGTCTCTCACTTTTTCTCCACGTTCTAAAATGTTGGCGATATGCCTCTGGAACCAGCTCAAATGCTTTTAATACAGCAGACTTTACGCTATCATATTTTTTTCTTTCCTCGACAGAAAGAGCAGTATACACCTCCTGGGCTTTCCCCACTAATACAGACTGAAGCATAACAGTACGGTCGGTCTCAGGCCATTCTCGTTCGTCAGCTATGCTTTCAAAAACGAGATAAAAATGTCTGGATCTCGCTCATTGAACACAAGCAACAACTTCAAATTATTAATTAGATTGAACGAGCAGTCTGTGCGATTAACAGGTGACCCGCTCGCACTTTGAAGTTTCAAATTCTCAAACTTTAATTGAAACTCTTTATTTTGTCGTTCTACAGCTAACATTTGCTCTCGTTTCATTTTTTCAAATTCCATCTCACGCTGTTTCATCAAATCATCCAACCTAAGTGTTTCTATTTCCATTTCACTAACGCGCATCTCATTTTCATGCAACTGTTGCATCCTAATCAGTTCTTTTGGCTGCTCAAATGACAACCCGACAAATGACTTTTTTTTTTCAGGTGCGGGATTAACCCCAGCTGTTGCTCGTTTAGACGTAACTGGCAAAACATGCCATTCGCTTATCAACTCCATTTAATTCGTATCGATCTACAATTTCCCAAAGCTGCTTTTTCGAGCACAAATTCAATAGCTCATCCGAAGGAGCACTACAAAATTCCTCCACTGATGTCATTATCGAATCATCAAAACAATAATCAAACTTAGAACAAATAATTCAATAATCTACTCCCAATTACAATTTACGCAGGTAATTCTTACGGTCAAAAACTGTGTACAATTTCATTAACTCCCCACCTAATCCTATCAAAAAAACCCTCTAAATAACTATTCCCAGTCTTCATGCGCTCCCAAGAGTCGAGCCCTTTGAAGCACTCAGATACCGCTGGCGCGGAACTGAAAAAATAGTTCAGAACTACCCCACGGCAGTGCACTTGACCCAGAAGCTGCACAAAAATAACAAACTAAAATAAAAAAACCAACGCAATGCGTTGCTACAACCTAACCGGGGAATTTTTTTAGTGTACCATACACAGTTTTAAACCGCAAGAACTTACCTTTTCCTGATCGGACTAGAAACCCAAAGCCGCTCCAACAAACATTTTCGCCTCCTCGTCTCTCCCACCTATTACGCCAACAAATACAAATTAACGCAAGCAAAAAAATCAAATCAACTTAATTCAAATTGGACGAGCCCCCGTATGTTACACCTGGCTCAAGGATGTAACCTAGTGAGGGAGACGACACGGCGAAATATAATCAAAAAGAATATTTATTTAACATAATTTAAACTAATATAATAAAAACATCAGTATCAGTATGCTCAGTCAGTATAAAAAGCATGTGAATGGATGCAGTAAGTGTTGTCAGTGATAGTGTATGGATGCGAAACAAAGCATAATGTCCAAATTGGAGCGCAGCTCTGGCCAACTGCCAAGTCAATGAACAGCCAACCCAACCAGCTCTCTGACGGGGTTCAAATAAGGGCACTGACCAGCATCAGGTGCGCTGAAGGCACGCCCCCAACCTAGAATACTCAGAATACACAAACACAAAGCAATCCTAACAAAAGTTAAATTAAATGTACTTTATTTCATTGTTGAAGAGAAAATTGTATAAAAGAGTTTGTGGTTTTTGAAATGATAGAAAATGATCAGTGACACTTTTTTTGTTCATGAATGACAGTTACTGTACATTCAAAACAGATACTGTTGATGATAATTGTTTGAGCTTACAAAGTATTTTTATAAGGAAATTATTGATTATACAGTAGTTGTGAATGGACACTGAATTCACTTAAAGTGTTACTTTAAAGGATAAGTACTATTTGCAGCACTGGGTACTAGGGTTGGGCGATGTTGACAAATTTGGCATCGTACGATGTCTAATGTGAACATCGGCGATGGACGATGGTATCGTCGTCGTAGGCGGGGTGGTTGTTGTTAAATATCAATTAATTCATAACGAATTAAATAATTGTAGCCTATCGTTTTCACTACCTGACCCACATGGTCTTTGCTTTACCCATGACCAAACCATAAATAAAGTTAAACAAATTACCACCTGTCAATCACTTTTTTTCCGCGGGTCTCTGGCATGATCAGGCACAGTGATCTGTTCTTATAATGGCTTTTTCCCCACAGCAGGTGGAGGAGACGAGAGTTCATTTGGAGTTCACTGTAATTTGTATTGTGATTAATGATAACTTCCTTATTTTATTATTATTATGAGGACATAACGAGTAAAGATGCTAGGGCTCGACCGTTTTGGTCACACTTGCGCCTGATATTTTATGCGACCTAAAATATGTATTTGAAAGCATTTGTGCTAGTGCATAAATTTTTTACTGTGCGACCTGTTTTCACTGCAAAATCCTCACCGCGTGCGCGGATTTAGGAGACATTTATGCAGAATGCATCTTTGCACCTAAAGACGCCAAACGCAGCGCTCAGAAACAGATTAAAACAGGTGTTATGAGATTGTGAACTTGCTGAAGTAAAAAAAGCCTGGAATGCTTACCCCGCCTTTGTGCTCTTCCTATTGGCCCACTGGGCTAGAACTGAACGCGAATGGATTGGTTAATATCAGCTGTCAATCACTCAGTCAACGCCTTCTGCCTTCACATGACAGGAGCAACAGCCGCGGAAATGTGCCGCGCTGAAGATGAGAGAATGAAAATAACACTGACAGATTTAGTTTTAGTAACCACTAAAGTTAGTACCGTATTTTCTGGACTATAGAGCGCACCTGTATATAAGCCGCATCTGCGCTATTTTTAAAAAAAACAAAGAAAAAAAGATATACAAGCCGCACCGGGCTATAAGCCGCAGATATCTATCTTGAAAAATTTGAAATTTACTGCATGTACAGAACGATTTTGTACTGAAACTGTACATGTATGTACCTGAACAGATTCTTTCCGAACAGTGCCTTTAAATACGGCAGGAACTTTGCTGATTAAAACGAATAACCGGTATTTATTCACCTTCATTTCTCCTGTGTTTGAAACCACGAGTCACTTTAATCATCTTCGCTGAAACCCATGAATTCGTCTTCTTCGGTGTCGGAGTTGAACAGCCTCAGAAGCGCTTCGTCACATCTGTCTCCATCAGTCTCGATCTCCGTGTCACTATCATCCTCCGGTGAAGTTACCTCTGAAGGTGCGCCGCTCTCTTCGCGTAGCAGTCCAGCCTTTCGGAACCCGTTGGTGATGGTGAATTCTTTCACAGCACTCCACGCTGTTAGGATCCACTGACAGACATCAGAAAAGGATGCTTTTCGCATGCGGCCAGTTTTTGTGAAAGACTTCTCACCACTTGTCATCCAAGTCTCCCACTCAACCCGGAGTGCAGCTTTAAATGCCCAATTCACACTGATGTCAAGTGGCTGCAAATACTTTGTTGTACCTCCAGGAATCACAGCTGGAATGGAGTTTGTTTTCTTGATGCCGTGCATGCCAGAATGCAGGTGAAGTCCGTTCTCTCGTGGCCTGTTGTTTTCAACAACACGGATGATGCACCTGTCTTGTTAACAGTCCTGGTCAGAGGCAGATCAAACGTCAAAGGTACTTCATCCATATTTATGATGTCGTCTGGTCCGATGGAGTTTTCTTGTATCTTTGTTTCAACGAATTTGTGGAAGTTTTCAACTTTTTCCTGATAGTCAGGAGGGAGTTGCTGACAGAGAGTGGTCCGTGCCCTAATGGACAGATTTTTACGTCTCATAAATCTGAAACACCACGACGGCCCAGCTTTGAAATCTTCAATATTCATTTGGAGGGCGATTGTTTTGGCTTTCAGTCGGATCTGTACAGTGGATACACCTCAGCCACCTGCTCTCTGTGTTCACCCAGTCTTCCAGAATATTTTCAAGTTCAGGCCAACTGCTTTTATGTCCTCTGAAAGCTTTTCTCGACTTTTGGCATTGCATGAGCTCTTCCCGCTGCCGCCTCCAACGTCTCACCATAGATTCGTTGACGCTAAGCTTGCGTGCAGCAGCGCGGTTTCCTTTCTGGGTAGCAAGCTCGATGGCCTTCAACTTAAAACTTGCATCATATGAACTTCTTCGTGTGGTTTCCATGATGAAGGGGCAAGGATTTAAAAATAATTACCAGTTAGTAATTTGTTGTGCGTGTTCTATCTGCTAAAGAAAAAGTAGCGTAGTCTATTGTTCTTTGCATTGATTTTTCGTCTATCTTATTTTTTATTCTACCGGTAATTCCGGTCAGAGCGTCTCTAGCGGTGAAAGAAAAATCCACAGAATAGCTGCACCTTTGTATAAGCCGCATGGTTCAAAACCTAGGAAAAAAGTAGCGGCTTATAGTCCAAAAAATACGGTAATAATGGCACATCTTATTAGTGATCATGTGCTGAATGTTAAGCCACCATTTACACTTTTCCAAGAGTGGATAAAAGACTTCCAGTGGCTTCAAGTCCGCTATGAAAATGACTAAAGTCATTCACTGTAAAGTCTCTGGGATGGGGTTTCCAGGTAACAGCGTTTGCCACTGAATCTACACATTTTAAGCGCAAGAGTTACTGTATAATCCCTAATTTAATCCTCACGATGCTGTCAGCCGTGCAAGCAACAGCTATATGTAAAATATAACACAGCTCATTAAATACCGTTATTGCTATTAAGATGACATGCAAATAATAAGTTATATATCAATATACATGTGGGGCGGGGCGATGGATCACGATGCCGGCTCAGCATCGTCAAGTTTATCAGCCATCGGCGATGGACGATGACATCGTCTATCGGCCCAACCCTACTGGGTACAAAATATATTGATGTAATTTGACGTATTAATGTGTTTATTTGTTTATGTTTTTGTCATTGATGTATTGATTGTTAAAGAAAAAAACTACACTGTGTGACAAAGTTAATACAACTCAATGCAAACAGCAGCTCGAGATCGTGTCTGGTGATTTTCCATTAATTTCCCCTTTTCCAGGGGTGCAACAGGTTTGTCTCTTGTCTGCGAGGCAAATGTTCAGCTGTTACCCCAGAACTTTTTTTCTGATGTGTTTACAAGTCAGACACAGTATGAACAAGTATTCCCTGTCTGCTTTACAAATTAAAAAAAAAAAACATTTTGTTGTAATTATGAATATATTCGAATAAAAATAGGCCATTTACAGCTTTCAAATCTGTGTCTTATCAATATGACCAAAATGACTTTTATGATCAATTATGTAAGAAACTCTGAAAACTGGACTTACACAGTTTCAATTTACAATTTAACTTCTGTTAAGTGCCTTTGACACAATTTACTTTGTAAAAGCATTAGATAAATAAAGATGAATTGAATTGAATCAGCTTAAATGTGTACACGTTAATGGACCAAACAAAATATGATCTGATTTATTTTACATTTAATGTGCATCACAATTACAGAGTGTGTAGCCAATGTTTCCAGTGTCTTTTTCAGCTTTTGATGAATTTCTAAGACTTAATGAAGACTAATGTTTTATTTATTTATTTCAGACCTAATTGAAGAGAATGAGGGGAGTAAAGAGGAGAAACATCAGGTCACAATTGAGGAAAAAACTCATTTACAGACTGATGGTATTTTGAAAAGGAGAGACAAGAATCGTTTCAACTGCACTCAGTGTGGAAAGAGTTTTGGCAGAAAATGCAATCTTAAGATTCACATGATGATCCACACTGGAGAGAAACCATTCACATGCTCTCAGTGTGGAAAGAGTTTCAACCAATCATCAAACCTTAATCTACACGTGAGGATCCACACTGGAGAGAAACCATTCACATGCATTCAGTGTGGGAAGAGTTTCACCCACTCATCACACCTTAATAATCACTTGAAGATCCACACTGGAGAGAAACCATTCACATGCACTCAGTGTGGGAAGAGTTTCAGCAAATCATCATACCTTAATCTACACATGAGGATCCACACTGGAGAGAAACCATTCACATGCACTCTGTGTGGAAAGAGTTTCAGCATATCATCATCCCTTAATCTACACCTGAGGATCCACACTGGAGAGAAACCATTCACATGCACTCTGTGTGGGAAAAGTTTCAGCATATCATCATCCCTTAATCTACACATGAGGATCCACACCGGAGAGAAACCATTCAAATGCACTCAGTGTGGGAAGAGTTTCATCCGCTCATCATCCCTTAATAAACACATGAGGATCCACACTGGAGAGAAACCATTCACATGCACTCAGTGTGGGAAGAGTTTCAGCCAATCATCACACCTTTATGAACACATGAAGATCCACACTGGAGAGAAACCATTCACATGCACTCAGTGTGGGAAGAGTTTCAGCCAATCATCAAACCTTAATCTACACATGATTATCCACACCGGAGAGAAACCATTCACATGCACTCAGTGTGGGAAGAGTTTCAGCATATCATCATCCCTTAATCAACACATGAGAATCCACACTGGAGAGAAACCATTCACATGCACTCAGTGTGGGAAGAGTTTCAGCATATCATCATCCCTTAATCTACACATGAGGATCCACACTGGAGAGAAACCATTCACATGCACTCAGTGTGGGAAGAGTTTTAGCCGATCATCAAACCTTAATCTACACATGAGGATCCACACTGGAGAGAAACCTTTCACATGCACTCAGTGTGGGAAGAGTTTTAGCCGATCATCAAACCTTAATCTACACATGATGATCCACACCGGAGAGAAACCATTCACATGCACTCAGTGTGGGAAGAGTTTCAACTGCTCATCATACCTTAATCAACACATGAGGATCCACACTGGAGAGAAACCATTCACATGCACTCAGTGTGGAAAGAGTTTCAGCCAATCATCATCCTTTAATCAACACATGAAGATCCACACCGGAGAGAAACCATTCACATTGTAAGAAATCAATCTACGTTAAAAGATCGATTTAGGAATTATTAGCTCAGATCAATGACTCGGATCCTGAAGATTCGAATCATTGATTCGACTCAATTGAGTCGGATTGAATCAGATCAAAGATTCAAACTTGTCCCGCAAATAGAGACATCACATTTTTACTAATCTCGTCTATATTATTTTCGTGGCCAAGCGATAATAACATAACATGGAATAGGGTTAACTTTTTAGCAAGGTAACACGATCTATAGCTTGAGGCAGTGACTTAGAAGCACATAAACAAGAACACAGTTCTTTCAAAGGAGAACAAAGGTTTATTGAGCTACACTATTCGATACACGAGGCTAACTACGTAATAATCAAAACAACAAACAAACAAACAAACAAATGCACACACACGTTCACACACACACGTACACACACACATACAGGCAGTTCAGAGGATGCAAAATGAATTGACCAACAGTCCCGAATCACCTAGTATTTTGTACTAGATCTTAGAATCACTTGAGAAACCACGAAAGCAGAGATTTGACTCGTCTTTAGCTGCTTAAAATCATATGCACCAGATCAGAAAGAGACAACAGTTGTCGTGTACTTGCGAGTTTGTTGAAGTCTTCGCTTGATTTTCCCTCGCCGGATGGCTTGAGGAACACGTGGCGCTGCTGATAGGTTGGCTTCTCTGTGACGTCGCTGGGGTTCACTCAGTGGAGTGAGCTGTTGTCCTGGGTAACCGGGGTACGGACTTTTCAGAGGTTTCCAAACTTAGGGGGTTTGGATGAAGGTTTGTGGTGATGACCCAACCGCGTGGTGGCGATTAGGGGCGGAGAAGCACCAGCGGGTCGACACCAGCTTGATGCTGAAAGGCTGCGCGCAGATTTTGACGCTGCAGTGGCTTTTAAGGGAGACGTATTGATCCGTCCTCCTAACACTATCTTCCAATGAATGGCAAGATGAAGGGTGGGGCCACGCCCCGTACCAGTGTAATCAGGTTTAATCATTAACCAACTGCAAGAGACTTTACGTGATAAAATCTCTTGTAAGATTGTAACTATCTGACATCAAATGTTACAAGACGAATATGGTTCGGATTACAAAATTCTCATTTACGGCAATGTATTGCAAATGAAAAACAGCTCAGTTCAACACTAAACTTGAAGCATTTCACACACATACAGATCATTTCACCCTGTTATAGGGGTAAAAACCACACATTATGAACCTGGTTAGTTGGAATAAACACAGCACATCAGTACCTATAAATGTCATTCAAAATATCAAATTTTGCCTTGGTTATAACATTTATAAGAGAATTGTCTTTTAAGTCTCTAATTTATTTCTTTGGGATCTCTTTGTCTCTGTGAGACTCTGTCCATCTGTCGAACGCATGGCAATCACATGATCAGTCATTCAAAAGTCTCGTGATGGAGGTTCTGAATGCTCTACTGTCTAGTTGGTTACAGATTATCCAAAATTAGCTGCAGGGTCCCGACAGCTGTGGCCAGAGTGTTGGGGGAAGACAATCGGAGACCTGTTATCCAGATCTGGGAGCTCCAATATCAAAGCCTGATTCGAACCGGTTTTAACCAGCGAGTCTCTACATCCCCCTTTGCCAGGTGATGTTCCCGGTGTGAACATCGGCAGGCACTGGAACAAACAGGCAGAAGCAGAGAGAACAGGCAAACACAAGACACAAACAACATCATCACTAACTGAGTCTTGGTGCAGGTTTTAGGCGCGTTGGAATGCTCCGGTTAACAACACTCATGGTGTAGAAGAGCATAGTTCAGTTTTATCAGAATTTAGGCTTTTACGACTAATCAAGGTATTGAAGGCTCAACGAAGTTGTATAGGCATTATCTCAATCTGTAAAGAATTCAATCTTTGGTTAGCGTCATCGCATCTAAGCATGCACGGGATGTGGGATGTGTACTTTTGAACAACTTTTGGATGGCCTTTACTCGCTCGTGGCGGAAGAAGGCAGGTGTCAAAGTCAACATATACCCTACGATGCTGTTTTAGCGAGAGTCGAACCAATAAATTTCATTCTTTACCCCCAATCCTCTTTTTGGTTCTGGATTGAAGATGAAGAAATGTGGTTAACAAAGCTTTTGAGTTTTCGCCTAAAACGTGTCGTCAGACAAGTGTTACAACGTTAAATTATCAATACAGTGATCGCACCTTCAAGGCATTGATCCGTGAGGCTTGGTGAAAGGAGTCAATCCTAATTCTGAGCTCTGGGCTTAACATATCATCTGTGGGGGTTCCCTGATGAGGCAAGAGTTGAAAGACAAAGAGTAAGAAAGAAGAAACTGAGACATAAGGACATTGAGTGAGGTTAAAACAACAAACAAGTGTCACATATGGGTAATGGCTCTTCTCTACTAGAGACTGATCCTAGAAGTGCAGTGGAGGAGAGAGTGTATGTATTGGGTTTAGGAAACATAGCTAAGGCTAGGTGTCTTCCTAAAATAGCACAAATGAAAAAAAAAAAAAACAGGTTAGCGTTATATCAAGAGTTTAGGATAGTGGGTCTGTGTCAGCAGGTTGGTTCCTCCCCCTTTCTGGTCACTTGGAGTTGAGGGACTGGAGTTGGCATGGCACAGGTAGGATTGGGATTGATTCTGAGTTCAGCGGGGTGACAAACGACCAAGACAGCACTCTTAGGCATTGGAGGGAGTTCGTCCACAAGTGTTCGTGTGATGCAGTGATGACCTGAGGCATCAGGTGTGGAGTTAGCGTCTAACTCTGGTGTTCAGGTACAGTCTATTGCATGTTTGAAGTTATGGTGCTTACAGGTCTCTGTAAGCGAGGTGCAGACGTGCTGCTTCGTGAGGTCGTTGCTTGTCAGGCAGAATCAGGTTTTTCTTTCCTTTCCCACTTCCGATCCTCTTCCCTTCGTCGGAAGAACTCTTTCAGGATCATTTTCATCAGTTCTTGAGGGTCAAAACATGGTGATGTTTTCCCTTCTGGGGATTCAGTTCGAGCTCGATCAGCGTGGAATCTTTGTGAGTTCTTTCGTCGACCTCTTGGACTGGTTGTGTCAAGGTGATGGTGTTTTACCTTAGAGGTATCACTGGATTCCCACGAGCTTGTCCCCCTTTGGTTTGCAAATGAGGTGGACCTGTTCCACGGTCTCTCCCAGTGACGTTCAGGTGAGTGTTGTCGTCCAGGCGGTCCATCCCAGTGGCTGTCCCACTGTTTAGGTCTGGTGTCAGCATGACGGTCTCGTTGTCTGTTGTAAGACGACACATTCCACTCACTGGGAGGTAGTTTAGCATTGTCTGGGCCCGGGGCACCCTCAAGGGCCAGATCTTGACTTTGAGTGTTGAAGTCATAAACAGCAGGGATTTTGGCACTCTTTTCTGGAGTCGTCTTTTGTCTGACGTAGGCTTTATGTGCCAAATCTCGTAGCTGCTGAGTGTTCATTGTGTGGGGGCATGCAAGAACCCCAAGATGGTGGCTTACTCCAGGATGGAGGTTTCTCAGGAAGAGAATTTTGAAGTTCAGGTCCTCTTCCATCTCAGGTTCATTGCGGGTGCCGAAGTAGGCTCGTCTGAGTCTGCTGTAGTAGGTTTGAGAAGACTCATGGCGACCTTGTTCCGTCTCCAGGGCAGCTGCAAGTCCTTGTTCAGATTCTGGGTCATCAAACCCTCGGATGAGGGCTTCTCGGAGCCGAAGGTAGTCAGTCTTTGTGTGAGCAGGCTGACGATCAAGGAAGCTGCGTACTTCAGGGCTGGAGGTTGCTCGGAGCAAATAAAGTCCATCTTTGTCAGTGACATTGGGTCTCACTTCCAGGTGAAAGTCAATGTCTTGCAGATAGGCATGAACATCTTGGCTGCCTGGCAAATTCGGCGTGAACTTGCCCAGGTTCTTGACTAGCTTGTCAAGGTCTCTGAGGTCCAGGCCACCTAGTGATACGTGGCTGGCTGGAACAGAGGGAGCTGGTGAGGGCTTTAGCAGTGACCCCTCAGCTTTCTCATTGCGTGACAGTTCATATGCGTGCTTAAGTTCATCTTTAATGCTGTTGGACTCTTCTTTGATGTAGTCCAGCGGCTGTGTGAGTCGTCTGATCTCCTGTCTTGCTTCAAGCAGGTGAGCTTCGAGGGCTTCATTTCTGCTGTTCTTGTCTTTAGAGTCAGCATTGGCCTCTTCTAGTAGCTGTTCGACGTACTCAAGCTTGTTAGCGACATCAGCATGGTCGGCTTTGGCTTGTTCCATTTCTTGGGTGGTTGCGTCTAGAGTCTTTTGAAGTTTATCGATCTCCTCTTTGGCAGCTTGATCAG
The DNA here is from genome assembly GCA_903798195.1 of Danio kyathit. Lineage (NCBI taxonomy): Eukaryota > Metazoa > Chordata > Actinopteri > Cypriniformes > Danionidae > Danio > Danio kyathit. Next base: position 104,029 of record CAIGQS010000160.1, read on the forward strand.
TCTCATCTGGCTGTTCCGGTCGTTCCTGAGCCTCCAGTTCTAGCTGGTTGATGCGGGTTTGCACGCATGTCAGCTGGTGCTTGAGCTGGGCGGAATGCCGGTCACTCAGTTTGAGGGTGGCGATGAGAATGTGACTCAAGGTACCTGTGATCTTGGCTAGGTCTTTGTGATTGTAGCTTTTGCTTGGGTCTTGCTTCATGAGGCTGTTTAGGTTCTCATCCAGCTGGTCCTGTGTTAGGTGCTGTAGCGTTTCGGCGGCCTTAGGAAGGAGGCTGTCCGTTGCAACACTTAGCAATGGTCTTTCCAGTGGCTGACAGGGTCCTTGGGGAGAGCCATGCTTTTGCCGCGGTGAGGGGGAAGACCTAAAACTGACACTGACACAGACCTAGGGGAGAGAGAGAGAGAGAAAAAAAAAAAACAGATGGCAAACAAAAGTGCCTGGGTGTAATATCAAGTGTGAGCTACTGTTGAGGGTGGAATAAACAGGTGGGTGTTGTTCTCTGTGACTGTGATCCTCTGGGGGGCGTGCGTCTAACTTGTAGTCTCTGTGGGGACAGTCAGTAACACACACAGTTAGGACAGCTAGAGAACAGAGGAATAGAAGAAGACTGATGAGTAGGTTGATAATTGGCTGCTTCCAGGCTCCTAGAGAGAGTGTTTCCTTCAGCTTTGTCAAGCGTGAGGTGAAAGGATGCTTCTAGGCTGGAAGTTGGAAATGGGGAGCTCTAAACACCAGGACTATGAATGTTATTCAATTTCCTCCGAGGTGAAAGAAAGTGCAATAACAATGACAGTATTGGTTTCTTACTCGTTAGGATTGACACCATACACCAAGTAGACCACTTTGGATGCAAATCTAGAATCAAATTTGAAAACGCCTGTCTTCCGGTTGATCCGTTTCGTCATTGATTGGGTAGCGTCCTATGGCGAGAAAGGGTAGAGAGAAAGTCAGATCATTTAAACGTAAAATGTTTAAGTCTTACAAACACCTTGTTAAATGTTTCAAACGTTCTCTGCTTTCATGATTCCCACAGGTACAATTCCAAAATGGCAGCGGTAGTCAACTCAGGAAAAGACAGTTAAAAGAAAGAGTAGAAAGTGGAGCGAGTTTTCAAATTACAAAGTTGACAAATTGGTGGCGCTGTTGAGTCAATACATCAAAAGGGTTGGTTTATTGTGTTATCAAGATAACTAATTAGCCTAAGTGGAGAGGAAAATCTTATTTTTCCTTTGGGGTTTGGCTAATTGGAGGCTACTGCGCTGGTAGGTTAAGTTTAATGATGACTTGAGTTCAGTTATAGCCACTCATAGGCTACACTGTCCCATTGCATCAACCAACCACCAGGGGGAGCCCTGTCCTGTGAGGTAATTTAAAACCTGAAGGATAATAAAAAAAATTAAAAAGTAGAATAAAAAAAAAAACTTGATTGCGAATTAATTTAAAACTAATTCAAATTAGTAATGACATCAAGTGATTCAGAAATCTGATTTTATTCATAAACTTGATTAGGAGCTGCTATAATTAAATTAATCAATAATGGTTATAGAAAAGGGAAACCAAACACCAATTAACTATTAATGAAATTAAAATTTCCAAATAGTAATAAATGTTGGTTGAGACTAACACTCAGTGATGTTGTCATTAAAGTCATAAACACAATTATGATTTAATTAATCAGCCAGCATTCCTGTAAATCATAGTTATGAGAATAAATCAATTTCTAAATCAATGATGATAGGGAATGCGTAATATTCCTAATGTCATTAAATTGGATCAAAAGTGTTTATTTATTTAAAATTAATCAATAACTGTTATTGAAATAGGGCAACCAAACATCAATAAACTATTAAATGAAATTAAAATTCAGAATAGTGATTGTGTTGGTAAAGTCCCAGAAACAATAAATGTTATTAAATTAATCATAAGACACTGTGCTTATAAATCAACTTCAAATATCAACAGTCATAGGAAATGGTTGTTCCTATAATGTTGAAAAGTTTCAGAAGAGAAAAGCAATAAATCAGTAATTAAGCGTTAAGCATTAATTTGATGATTGAGCAATCAAAAGCATTAAGTTATAGTATTGTAGAACAAACTATAATTCATTGCTAATAAACCAACAACTCATGAGCATTCGTATTGATCAAACAGGCCAGGATAAGCGGGAAAACATTTGACAAATGTGATTAAACCAGCGATGAGATCGCATTCAATGAGGGTTTATCAAATCTGCATTAGTCAAAGCATTTTCCAAGAAAGGGGGGAAACTGAGAAATAAGGCAAATAGCCTACAAAGCCGGAGAATCGAGACTAGGATTCTCGCTAACGTGTGTTAGGTTGTCACCTCAAACACACTGCATTCAAGACCGCAAGTGCACTAAACACTTCAATACCACACTTCAATGCAACAGCATGCTTCAGTTAGCTTAGCCTTGTGCTAACGTCTACAGCAGATCCACGTGCGGAGGACTGCGCCTGCGCACATACTCCGGAAAAGTATCTCAGGACTTCCGTTGCTATGGCAACATACACAGAGCGAACGCATTCATGAACACACATTAACACAGATAATGTCACATGTGAAATGGCTGCACATTTCACAAGAATGGAGCACCATTGCGACCACGGCGGGTCAGCGCTCTGTGTCAAGACTTTTCACAGTCAAAGACACGCGTGGATTAAACCACACAAATTTTTCTTGATCAAGTTAAAGTTCTCCCGTGAAAATACTCTCAGCAGCTCTCTTAAACGCAGCGCTGAGTTTCACTAACTCATGCGTTAGTGAATTAAAAGTGGCAAAAAAGACAGTTAGCTACTCTGTGCTTAATTTTGACCAGGGAGAAATGCACAGTTAGACTTTAAAGCTGGGACACGCAACTTTAAATCTACTGTGGAAGGCCTTTATAAGAGAAATAACAAGGAACTCGCTTATTGTTTCTCTGTTCGTGCACTTTTACAGCGGCTTTGTCTCGTGGACACTGTTTACTGCAGTTCGCTTTCTCAGAAGCGCTCGAGATGCATTCGTGCGTTCAGACACGCTGGGTACCACAATGAATCAAACAGTAACACAACACCTTTGATTCTCTGTCTCTGATCTATTCTTCCGGACAAAAATAGATGAAACACTGTTTTGTGCTTAAAAGTCAGATCGGCTATGCCCGCATCCTCCACCATTATGTAAGAAATCAATCTACGTTAAAAGATCGATTTAGGAATTATTAGCTCAGATCAATGACTCGGATCTTGAAGATTCGAATCATTGATTCGACTCAATTGAGTCGGATTGAATCAGATCAAAGATTCAGACTCTATCTGAAAGTTTGTCCCGCAGATAGAGACAACACATTTCACCAATCTTGTCTATATTATTTCCGTGGCCAACAGTAATAACATAACACAGGATAGGGTTAAATTTTAGCAAGGTAACACGATCTATAGCTTGAGGCAGTGACTTAGAAGCACATCAACGAGAACACAGTTCTTACAAAGGAGAACAAAGATTTATTGAGCTACGCTACGATACATGAGGCTAACTACGTAATAATCAAAATAACAAACAAACAAACAAATACGTTCACACACACACACGTACACACACGCATACAGGCAGTTCAGAGGATGCAAAATGAATTGAACAACAGTCCCGAATCACCTAGTATTTGATACTAGATCTTAGAATCACCTGAGAAACCACAAAAGCAGAGAATTGACTTATCTTTAACTGCTTAAAAGCATATGCACCCGATCAGATAGAGACAACGGTTGTTGTGTACTTGCGAGTTTGTTGAAGTCTTCGGGTTGGTTTGAAGAAACACGTGGCGCTCCTGATAGGTTGGTTTCTCTATGACGTCTCCGGGATTCACTCGGCGTGAGTGTAGCCGTTGTCCTGGGTGACGGACTCCGTTGAGACTAAGAGTCACTTTAGCGGAAGTTTCAGCGGTTTCCAAACTTAGGTTTGGATGAATTTGTGGTGACCCGGCCACGTGGTAGGCGGCCGGGGGCGGAAAAGCATCGGCGGGCGTCTGCCAGCTAATGCTAAAAGGGGCTGCGCACATGGTCAGTGCTGCGAGGGCGTTTTATACGGCTGGCTCTGAGCCATCCCTCATGACGCTGTCGTCCAATGAACGGCAAGATGAAGGGCGGGGCCACGCCCCGTACCAGTGTAGTCAGGTTTAATCATTAACCGTCTGCAAGAGATTTCACGTGGAAAAATCTCTGGTAAAATTGTAACTATCTGACATCAAATGTTACAAGACGAATATGGTTCGTATCACAGAATTCTCATTTACAGCAAAGTATTGCAAATAAAGAGGGGTTCAGTTTAACACTAAGCACGAAGCATTTCAAACACATACAGATCATTTTAGCCTGGCATAAGGGTAAAAATCACACATTATGAACCTGGTTGGTTGGAATAAACACAACACATCAATACTTATAAATGTCGTTCAAAATATAAAATTTTGCCTTGGTTATAACATCTATACGAATCGTTTTCCTTAAGTCTCCTTCATTTCTTTTGTCTCTGAATTCTCTGTCCATCTCGTGGTCGAACGCATGGCCGTCACATGATGGTCATTCAAAAACCTCGTGATGGGGGTTCTGAATGCTCTACTGTCTAGTTGGTTACCGATTAACCAAAATTAGCTGCAGGGTCCCGACAGCTGCGGCCAGAGTGTTGGGAGAAGACAATCGGATAACTTGGTGCCCTGTCACCCTGCCGGTACAAGCCCTGGAGCGAGTAAAGCCAGATGCGCTCAACATTCCAAAGCCGGATTCGAACTGGTTTTGACCAGCGAGTCTCTACAGTGTACACCTAAACAGAAGGGCAAAGAAACAGAGATGTTTTAGTCTTGACTTTTTCCAGCTATCTTTAATGGGCACAGTCAGACAGATGGCCATGAGTCTCTACCTCGAGAGTATCAGCAGCTTGATATTGCTTCATCTCTCTCAGAAAGAAGAGTGGAGATCAAGAGCTGCTTTTGTGATACTGCTTCTGTTCTCATGAAAGTCCTTTACAAAGTTTTCTATGTATCAGCTTGTAAGATTTCTTAAATTTTTCCAGTTCATTCTTCAGAAATCTGATCATTTTACTCTCAAGATTCTATAATTGAAAAAAATACAGGACAGATTAATAAGGGACTAAGCCACAAAAAGAAAATAAATGAATAAATGAATGAATGAATGATATACAATCACAAATTTCATTCACATACAGTTGGTGCACCCACAAACTGCTCAAAAATGTAAAATACATTATAATACATTATACTACGGGACTGTTGCGTGTTTGATTTTGTTGGCTGATCACCAATCTAGGGTGTGCAGTTATTTTCAGATAAGGTAGATTCAGGCAGACATTGATGCACAATACACATCCATATAACTACGCTGAATGATTTAAACTATTTCATAGCTACAGAAGTCCAAGTCACATCAAAACACAACAGAAGGCTTTGGATTTGTAAGAAACTAGTCTTATACACAGGAGCCATTTTAGGACAAAACCTGACAAATGTTTGAAATATATCTGAACAGTGACTTAAGGTGTGAGAACATCAAGCATTTCAAGCAACAATATTTGTTGTCTGTTTAAAATACTAATAACCTTGTGTGCTTGAAGTTTATAGTTTCAGATGTTTTGGCTAAAACAAGGCTAAATTTGGGCTGTCAGTGAAATATAATAAACACCAAAGAATAGCCCAAACTAGACTAGTTTATCAAATACACATGAATGTATTTTACAACATGTAAAGTCTGTCTTATCTGTGTATTGATTATTAGCTAGTTTTGGGCGTCATTAGATGTCGATAAAATTTTCACTGACAGCCAAAATTTAGCCTTGTTTAGTCAACCCATTAGGGATGGGCGATGTGACCACTTTGGCATGTACGATGTCTAATGTGAACATATGGCGATGGACGATAGTATCGTCGTGATAGGCGGGGTGGGGGTGGTTGTTGTTAAATATCAATTAATTCATAACAATTTAATAATTGTAGCGTATCGTTTTCACTACCTGACCCACATGGTCTTTGCTTTAACCCATAACCAAACCATAAATAAATAAAGTTATACACAAATTACCACCTGTCAATCACTTTTTTTCTGCGGGACTCTGGCATGAATAAGCAGAGTGATCTGTGTCCTTATAATGGCTTTTTCCCCAAAGCTGGTGGCAGAGACCAGACGAGAGTTTGTTTTGAGTTCACTGTAATTTGTATTGTGATTAATGATAACTTCCTTACTATTTATTACTATTATTAGGAAATAATAACAAGTAATGATGCTAGAGCTCGACCGTTTCGGCGTATGCGCCCGAAATTTTATGCGACCTAAAATATATATTTGAAAGCATTTGTGCTAGTGCATAAATTGTTGCCGTGCGACCTGTTTTCACTGCAAAATCCTCGACGCGTGCGCGGATTTGGGAGACATTTATGCAGGATGCATTTTTGCACCTAAAGACGCCAAACGCAGCGCTCAGGAACAGATTAAAACAGTTGTTATGCGATTGTGAACTTGCTGAAGTAAAA
>CAIGQS010000161.1:0-105000 GCA_903798195.1 Danio kyathit
ACATGTTCTTCAAAACACTTGGCATAGCATAGCACATCATCCAGATATGGAATACAATATTCATCCCTGAGGGAGTCCAGCATTTCCTCCATACTGCGCTGGAATGCCGCAGGTGCATTAGACAGGCCAAACGGAATTCTCACCCACTCATAAAGTCCCCAGGGTGTTATAAAAGCTGTCATATGTCTAGACCCTTCAGCTATAAAGCCCTGATGATAAGCTTTCCCCTGATCAAGAATGCTGAACCATTTGTATCCTCCAAGAGTGTCAATCAAATCTTGTATTCTTGGTAGTGGATGCCTATCTGGTACTGTCTTTTTGTTGAGTTGGCGATAATCAATACAAAGACGCAGTGAACCATCCTTCTTTCTTACGCAGACCACTGGAGCAGAATAAGGGGACTTAGACTTTACAATCCAACCTTTTGCCAGTAGATCGTGAATGTAGTCCTTGACTTCTTTGAACAAAGGCTTAGGAATTGAAGAATATGCGTGCTGCACTGGTATGTCATCTCTGAGGTTGATTGACATTTGTAGACTTGGAATGCAGCCGATTTCATTTCCATCTTGGGCAAAGGCTGAAGATTCTTCATACAGCATTTTTTTGACCACTGCTTGTTGTTCCTCTTTCAGATGGCTAAGGTCTACAGGTGGATGCCATAGTGGTGAATTTTCTTGAGTAGCTGAGGTAGTCATGCTCTGAACTCTCACACTACAGTTTGTCTTTTCTGTCATTTCAGGTTGTAATACATCATCAATTGACTGGAAATATCCAAGAATTGAGTTACTGGGCAGAGTAATGTCACATGTAGAATTATTACCGATGGGCACAGAGACATATGGATTTTTCTGGTCCTGAATTTCTAATAGCCCTCCACCTATATCTAGTTGCTCTAAATGCACATTGTTCTCCTCTGGCTCAAACAATACTAAGTTATCAACCTGATCAGTTTTGCATGCAATTTTGCACTTCACCCATGCAACTTGTCTAGCTGGGATGATGATACCACCTCGTTTTACTTTCACTCGTTCCCACCATATATTGGGCTCAGAAGTCTGCACAAAATTCACAAGAGTTTGGACTTTCTCAGTTGATACAGATATTGCTCCAGAAAGTAAAGAAACTAGAGTTGGTATCAGGCGCTCAGGTTGCCCTTGAATTATTTCTTCCACTACATTAAATCCAAGTAATGGTCTCTCAATTGGCAAATGACTAACCAAAAAAGGAACATTGATTGAGAAGTTGGGATTACTATTTTCTTGTAAATTAACAGTAATGATGGCCCAACCATCAAATGGAATAAGGTCTCCATTAACAGCATACACTTCCAGTTTGTCTGGAGTTCCTATAAGCTCAGTGAGTGGTCTTACATTTACATCAGGTAGATACCTGTCTTTCCATGTGCGATCAATTATGCTGACTTGAGCTCCAGTGTCAAGCAAAGCACTAACTGCAAGGCCATTGAGGTTACACTGAGTTAAGGCTTTTCTTCCAATCAGATTAACAATTTTAGCATTCTTGGCTTTAGGTGGTGTTAAAATAGGTGGCTGACAATCTTCACTGTTGTCATTTAAAGACTCAATGTTGATGTTAGTGGACTGTTGATGGAATGTTCTTCTGTGATCATGTGTTACTGAATTAGCTTCACTGTCTGATTTATTGACTGAGTTTTGGGACAACGAAGGCCTGGTCACTGCTCGTCCCTTTGCAGTGACCGTTTCTCGTTTCCCTGAAGTCTGTGTTTCTGTAAACATCCTCTAGCCAAATGTCCTGTTTCACCACATCGGAAGCAGTGATTACAATTATGTCCAGCTTCAACACATTTTGAGCAACCATGAGATTTTACTCCTCTTTGTGAAATCTTACTCAAAGAGCATTGACAGGCAGTTTCAGGTTGTGTCAACTGTTTCGACTTTGTCATAGAGTCCACCATTTTGGTAAGTGAATCGACTTGAACTGTTAGTTGTTTTATAGGATCATTTTTGTTTTTCTCTTTGAATTCTCCAACAGGTTCACTTTCCAGCTGGGAACAACTCACAGTGGTTTGCTTAACTCGAGTTAATGGACCTAGCCTTCGCACCCTCTCATTCTCATCACTGGTGACTTTTGTTACACTTCTCAATATAGTTTCATCTGTAATGGAACGGTTGGACAACAAGGGTTTTAATTCACTACGAATGTCTTTATATTTGTGTCCCAAGCCTTGGTATATGGTATGTAGGAAGACATCTTGAACAGTTGCTGAGTTGTATCTGATATCAGAGTTGTTCTGTTTTGCGGCAAGGAGAATTTTCTGTTTGAGGCCTATTACTCTGTACAGGAACTGTTGAGGTGTTTCATTTTCACTCTGTTTTGTACACATTAGTTCTTGGAATAACTCTGTACTGCTTTTGTCTCCTAGGTGTGACTGAAGGAATCCTTTTAGCTCCTCAATCGTCATATCTTCCTTATTCATCAGCATGTCTTTGAAGGTCCCTGGTTTTATTATTCGAAAAATGCCTCTAATTAATTCTGCCTCACTGTAATTCTGTTTGATTCCATCTTCGATTTGTCTACATACATTAGTGTATGTAATATCTGATGTGTAATCGCCAATTTGTCCTCCATGTATTTTGAATTCTCTGTGCTGAAGGAAGGAAAGGTCTCTAAGGGAAATTACTTTGTCTGGCATCAACTGTGTAATTTTCTCAGGGTGATTGTTAGGCTGTGTGGTTTCAATTTTGTGTGTTGAATTTTGTGTCATTGTAGGCTGTTGTGTGGATAATGTGAGGTAATGAAGAAAGTTCTTGGTCAGTTCTTCATAACTTGGGTGTACTATATTTGGGTTATTGTCTGAATTTGTGTTTGATACTCTAATTTCTTCTGTGTCAGTTGCAGCAATTGCTCGGACTTGTTCAATAGAGTTTACAGTTTCTTGCAAAATCAGAAGTTCAGTCATCCCTTTATCTTCTGACTCTAGTAATTGTGTACAGTACATAAAAGCATTGATGTATTCGAAGCAACCCTCTTGATCGGTGGCATCTAGTTCAGACAAGTCCCTTTCTGGTACTGAAACAATGCTTTTGGCAATTTGATACAGTTCATCAGCAGACAAGGTGAGTAGACTCTTTCTGATGTTCCACACCAGACTCTTCCTTACTGTATCTGACATGATGAATCTTCTTCACAATCCCTCAGTTCACAGTTGCAGTAACCAGTCAGCAAAGTCACTCTCTTCCCAGTTGCAGTAAGCAGAAAGCAGAATCACACTCTTCACCGACGTTCTCTTGAGTACAAACTCGCAGCAGCGCATCCACACTTCTGTGGTCCCAAAGATCAAGAATCACTGGATCAGCTTCCCATGGATATTAGGAGCCGATCCCGGACGAGCCCCCAAAAATCTGTTGCAGACCTCACTCTGGAGGTCTTTAAAATGAATAAAAAACAGAGAAACAGAGAGTTGGTGTTCAGCTGTGCTGTCCTCTTTGTTGACTTTAATCACACATGGCATTAAAAGCCATGACATCTCAGATTTCACATGTATAGATAGATGTATAATACATACAAATGTATGTGTGTCAAATACAGGATCATAAAACAATAATAGCACCACATACTAACAGCAGATTATCCTTTAAAACTCAATTCACAAACCCACTTCTTCACAATTAACAGACATGACTTAACATAGATAATTTACACACACACATATACTGCAGTTGTACACACATATTTTATCTCATAAATGATAGTATTTCATCTGCATTGTAGTATTTTACTAACCTTTAAAATGAATAAAAAACAGAGAAACAGAGAGTTGGTGTTCAGCTGTGCTGTCCTCTTTGTTGACTGAAGACACGCTGTGGTTGTCACGGTAACACTTTCTCTCAACTGTCAGCAGTTTAAAAAAATGCAACTTTGTGTTCTTCTTAAAGATACAATGTTAATACAGCAATCAGTAATGAATAAAATAATGAAAATATATACATTTAATTCAATCTTCTTGTGACCTAAAACTCATGTGGGTCACAATATATATATATATATATATATATATATATATATATATAATGTATGTATATATATATATATATAATGTATGTATGTGTATATATATATATATATATATATATAATGTATGTATATATATATATATATAATGTATGTATGTGTATATATATATATATATATATATATATATATATATATATATATATACACACACACACATACAAATACACACACATATACACAGACACACACACACACATACACACACACACACACACACATAAATTTGTGGTCTATATATATACAAATACATACACATACATATACACGTAGACACACACACACATACTTGTGGTCAATATATATTATATATTAATTATATATCATGTATAACTATTAATCCATTGAACTTGCGGAAATGATACTATATCGTGATAAATATGGTTATCAGGATATGAGATTAATAATATCGCGATTAGGAATTTTTGAAATGATGAGTTGTGTTTTATATGTTCATTCTGGTAGGTTTGCAATATTGTAGCAGGGCAGCGGTGCATCAAGAAACTGACAGATAATCAGACGTCCACCATGATCAAAGCCACGGCGCGCTCAGCACCAGACCGACAGGAGGAGATTAGCAGACTGGTGAGTGCTGACCTTTAGCGTGCACGCTGGAAACAAGATGCTTTACATATAGTGCACACTGACTAGGGCGGTTTTAAGTGCATTGTTGTTGTGGTTACATTGCCAGAGTATTTTTACCCATAGATTAAAATAGAGTGTGGCAGGTTTATGATTGTCAGGCTTACATTTTTAGTATAATATAATATAATATAATATAATAATATAATATAATATAATATAATATAATATAATATAATATAATATAATATATATTTTTGCATCAATTAATAACTAAAACTTGTGTATTCATATTTTTATATTTGTTTTCTTTGTTTTAAAACAAATTCTTCTTTATCCGCTTGTTAAGTGGTGACGTGATGTAATACTGTTTCCGGGTCCAAGCCGCCACTCATTTGAATTGACAAAACATTCGTTTATGATCACTTTTTTTTTTATATCACACATCAAAGTGAATTTTATATAAAGTCATAAGCTGCGTCCCAAATGGCACACTATACACTATGCCAGTGGTGGGCAAACTTTTTAGACCCGAGGGCCACATCAAGTTTTGCAAACCAAGTGAAGGGCCACATGTTAAATGCTTTAAAAAAATAACTTTTATTTATAGTGGCAGTATGCATGGAACATGTAATATCGGACAGAAATCTTTCACATTAACACACATTTTTTTTATAGTTATTATTGAGTCATATTTACAAGTCAAATTAATTTGCACTGCTATTTATATTTACTTATCAATCATCATAAAACAATAAAATAATCCCTTATAAAATATAATAATAATAATAATGTAATAATTTTTAGAGAATAGAAAAGATATTGTCTGATAGAAAAAAATTATTTGAATGTTTGAATGAAAAATGCCAACTTAGGTTGTAGTCTAAAAACAGCAATACTTTCTTGGCATATTAGACATACCGCTTTCTGTCCGATATTGATGAAGAAGTATTTTGTTGTCCATTCGTCCTTAAACACACGACATTCAGAGTCAATTTGTCTTTTTTTTTGCCTGACTCATTTTCAGTCATTAACGGTCGAGTGCATTTTAATATCCGAGAGTGTGTTCTAATTTTACTGGTTGTGCTAACTGTACTGCGTGCAATGCTGCCATCAAATGACGTTCACTTGTATTGCATCATTATTTTCCTAATTCTGAAACCAAACCGTTACTCAGAAGCAGCATTTTAAAAACTCCCTCGCGGGCCGGATGAAAGAGTTTAGCGGGCCGCATATGGCCCACGGGCCGTAGTTTGCCCACCTCTGCACTATGCACTATGTGCTTATGCACTTACACACTCAACAGCATAGTATATGTATGTAGTGTTGTCCCAAATAGAACACTAATGTTTTTTTTACTAAGCAGAAGTTCAAACCATTTCCCTGATGACGTTTGTCAGTTGCCAAAATAGAGAAATAAATGACCAAAGTACCAAATAACACCTGCCATGAGTATAGCCGCATTCACCATCGGGAGGCGCTATAATCACTCTCGTAGGAGAATTTAGCTTTCACAATCCAAAATAAATAAAGTTATCCAACGTGTGCGCCCGAAAGCTCCGCCCCTTCCGGGACGTGAGCAAAGCTGCGGTCGTTGAGTGCGTGAAGTGTCCATAATTCCACACTTCATTTTACCGGTCGAATGAGTGCATCGTCCGGGTAATTAAAGTGCTCTTATTATTTTTAGAGTTTTCAGTGTGAACACAGTACTTACACTATTTATACTACAAAATGGCGTAGAATAGTGCATAAGTATGCGATTTGGGACGCACCTATAGTGTACACAACAATCACAAACACTTGCTGCATCACAAATACCAAAATTGTAACAATTTCTAAAAAATTAATCACTTTCTGGCCATCAGATATTAGGCATGGACTTATATATTGCGATCGTGATTTTCGAAAGTATTACATCGCTTTGTAAACGTTTATTATTAGCATTTGATGAGTCTCCTCATTCAGTTTCATAGAGCGCTTGGACCCGGAAGCCCCTTCGCGTGACGTCACACTTAACAAGCGGATACTCAAAACCAAAAAGCTGCTTATAAAAATAAATGTAATATTTTAGTAGTTAAACAAATAAAAAGAAAAGAACAATTTAGTTTTAATATGGAACTCAGTTTCAATCAATTTTTAGGTAATGTTTTATTTTCAGAAAATGCCCACCTTTTCTTCAGACAGCACAGATCTGCTTGATTTGACCGTCACCTGCCATTTCAGTGGATCTGAAAGCAGGAATTATTATCTGACTGAAATTGGCTTATGAAGGAATAATGTAACGGGGCTCTATTACATTTAACATTTTCTTAAAACCCGGAATTTCCACTACTGATTAAGGTCTCATATCCACAGCTATAAATGTACCGATCGCCTCGGTGATTTGTTTTGCCCTGTTCGAATCTGTAGAAATTGCCTGTCTGAACGCTGCAGAGATAGTTGCATGTAGTGCGCGTGTTTAGTTTTCGTCTAAAACGAAAGGCAGCATGTTGCCTGTCTCGTCCACGGTCATGTCATTTGGGATGCCTTGTTGAGCGTTGGTGCACATAAAACATTATATTCTGTACACTTATTCTCTTTTATCTTTTTTAGATATTTGTCTGAATCGTTCAGTTTGTAATGCGTACCGAACCAAAAGTCTCGTACCGAGCGGTTCAATACGAATACGCGTATCGTTACACTCAATAATTCCAGAAATTTCATTTTGCATGATTTTGACATCAAATTCAAAACATATACTGAGGAGATATGTAGCTTTTGACCCATTACTTTTATGTGTTGCTCCAGGACTGATTTCACACATTTGTTTATGAAATAATAAAATGTTTAGTGCGGTGCAATTGTTTTTACATTACTTAAGCATCTCTAACTTTTTTTTATTTTTAGCATTATAAACTCTAGATGATGGATAATAAAGCCCAGAGTGTCTTCTTTTCAAAGATACATAAACTGTGAATGTAGACCAAAGTATTCAGCAACTGTAAAGGTTTCAGTTTGGGATGATTGTTCGTGAGAAAGTGCCTCTTGACGGTGAGGGAAAGGAGGACACCGATATAGTCTCAGAAAACATTTTACAGAAATCTCATTGTGCATGCTATCTTCAACAAATTTGAAATATAAACTCATGAGACACTTGGCTTTCAAGTCATATTTTTTCTAGGACATTACATTAATGTTTTCCTGTGTTTGTATATGGAAAAACAAATGTTGAACACAATACAAATTTTTTTTCTCATAACTTCATAATGTATAACTTTTTATATTTTTTAACATATAACTTCCCCTTTTACCACAGTAAAGCTTAAAGTGTCTTCTTTCCAGTGATACCCAGTTTGTGTTTGTAGCTTACTGGAGTCAGGAACTGTTACTGTTTAAAAAGTTAGGTAGGTATAAATCCCCAAAATTGACTGAAGGCTAACAGGTTAATGAAGGGTCAAAAACCAGACTTGATTGAGGGCTGTGGGCCGAAGGTAAATATAGCAAACTGTATTAAATTAAATTTGCCATGGGTAATTTATTTTCCTTATATTAAAGAAAAATAGAAAACATTGCTTTATATGAACTAATGCAGTATAATTTAAAAGATATATATATATTATATATATATATATAATTAATTAATTACAGTAAAAACAAAAACAATCCCATTTATTACACAATGGAGTTAACTGCCAAATAGCAACACAAGTCAAGCTTTTGCATTAATGTTATGCTTGCAATGTTATGTGCATTGTCCTCTATTCGTCGAGAGACAGTAGCCCCTTTCACACATACAGACCTTTCTGGAAAATTACCGGCAATTTTCCAGAAAGGTCTGTATGTGTGAACAGGCCCTTTTTGAAACACCGGTAAATTCGTTCACATCTGCATTCACATCTACGCTGTTTATGAAAATAAAAGCCTTTGAATATTTTTCCAGACACATTTAGCTGCTAGATGTTAGTCAGATCACGAAAGTGTTCCTCCATATGTTTTCATCGTAGTTGTTCACAAAAATTAACCATCCACAGAATGTGTAATGTCGTCAAATGTGTGAACATTTAGCTGCAGTTCGTGCTTCTGCATTTGGATGCCTCTGGGATAAAAAGCAGCTGCACGAATGCTAAAGCTTTAAATAAAAGTAAATCCATCAGAAAAATCCAGACCCCTTCTATGTTTACAAATACAAGCGCAGCCGTTTAGAGCTGATTTCTGGTTATTGATGTCAGAATTTACCTGTATTTTGTAATGGGTGTGCGAATGGTCTTTTCCACAATTCTGCCTGTGTGAATATCTTTTTTATGAATTTACCAGTAAAGTCGTTCTGGAAATTTTCCGGATATTTACCGGTATCACTGTGTGAAAGGGGCTAGTATTTACATTATTAAAAATCGGATTCATTTACAACATTTAATTAAAACGCTAATTTCAGTTTGCTATAAAACAGACAAAAAGGTTATGTTGAATTAAAAATGACGATCTCTGTTGAAAGGATTCTCTCCAATGCTTTGCAGATGAGATGGTGGGCCAAATTAAAGCTTGCTGTGGGCCAACTTTGGTTTGCAGGCCCTAGTTTGGACATCTCTGCCTTAAAACAAACTCTTCTTTTTCACGTATTTCTTCTGACGGTGAAAACTAAACAATATTTTTACTTGGTCTAAGAATTTATTTGATATTTGGACTAGATACAAGACATGGGCTGCGTTCGAAACCGCATGCTTCCATACTATACAGTACGCTAAAATCAGTATGCGAGCCGAGTAGTGTGTCCGAATTCATAGAATTCGAAAATCAGTATGCGAGAAGTACCCGGATGACTTACTACTTCCGGCGAGATTCTGAAGTGCGCATCCCATGGACGCTGCACTATCCCATGATGCCCCGCGAGAGAATTCATAAATGGAAGTGAAGCGACGCAACTGACATAGGTAGGTCACGTGACCATGACAAAATGGTGGATGTAGTACGTCAGAATTCCATTCATACTGCTCACATTTATACTGTATAGAACGTACTTTTCTAACGGCCGAGTAGTACGTTTAAATTCAAACGCAGTACCTACTGAGTAGTAGGCAGTTTCGGACGCAGCCATAAAGTAAGAAAAGCATTTATTTTGCATTGTGATTATTCAATTTCTGTACCTGAATACTGTTAGACTCCTCAGAAAACCTTCAAATAGTGCTATTCAAACCATCTTCTGAAACTGGATTTATATTGCAATATTTACCGCAGAAAAACAAAACATCGCAATATCAGATTTTTCCAATATCGTGCAGCCCTACTATGAGGTATACAGTGATTGTGTTACATGATTTCAGGATTTATTATTATTATTAAATAGTAAATAGTAGATGACTTAGGAAATATAGTTCTAGACTGGCAATCAACATTTAAAGGGCACCTATGGTGAAAGATCTACTTTTCAAGCTGTTTGAACAGACATATGTGTGGGTATAGTGTGTAGACCGTCATATTGCGGTGATATAAACACACCCAGTGCTTTTTTTTCAATTTAACAACATAAAAATGGTGAACCAATTGGAGCAGTTTTCAGACCGACCGCAACTTGACGTAGGAGTGCGGTCCCCCCGCCTACCGAATTGATTGACAGCTGCGTATTAACATGTGTCCGTAGTAACGTTTATAATCCTATCAACAAGACAGGACGTGCGCAAAGCAACCGGGAATAAAAGGTCTGTTCAGTTTGCTAGCATCATCAAATGTGATCAAGAGTGAGTTTTACAAGTTTAAAATGTTTTAAAACAGCGCATGTTAATGAATTACAGCGATTTACTTCAGATTTACTTCATCACCACAGCCGCGTGTCAGAACAGTTATACAAGAAGACACTTCAATCCCGGTTTGTGGACGTCAAATCAGGTTTATTTTGTACATTAACGTAACAGATATCCATACAGCAGTGGAGATTAACCTGTATCCTCTTACATTTGCGTGCAAAGACAGTGCAAAGCTAAATGAGCGCGCTGTATGTGTGTGTGTGTGTGTGTGTGTGTCCGCGCTGTGTATGTGTCTGTGTGTGTACGTGAACTTTGTAACGACATTGTGTGTGACTCTTCGTTGCAGCTCCACAACAAATGCATCAAATAATCATTGGTAAAGGTCTTACTGTAGTTTTTCCTCACAAACGTTACGTGAGATCTGCTTCTTTTATGTCTGACAGTTGTCTGAGGCAGCCGAGGGCGGAGACTGAGGCACGTGGTAACGGTGGGCGGGGAGGACTAGCCTTAAAGGCGCAGTACACAAAAACAGCAAAAAGCTGTTGAGAGCTATAAAATACAAACTAGTGAAAGCTATGAGAAATAATCTGATGGGTGTTTTGAGCTGAAACTTTACAGACACATTCTGGGGACACAAAAGACTTATATTAAATCTGGAAAAAGGGGTAACCTAGGTGGCCTTTAAGCAAATTCACTCAACATCTATCTGCGTCAACATCTATCTGCGTCAAACATGGCTTATTACAATTTAAGTTAATTCGTAGGCTGCTCTTTTCTAAAAGCAAATTGACGAGAATATTCCCAGAAATTGATCATGTTTTAGATGCCACAGAGATGAGGCCACCTTGGGCCATATGTTCTGGACGTGTCCATCCCTAGGACCATTGTGGTCTGCTGTGTTTGAGACTTTTTCTTATATATGTGAAAAGAAGATACAACCAGATCCAGTAATAGCAATATTTGGTGTGACACCTGAAAACCTTGCGCTACCAGCAGGTCAGTTAAATGCACTAGCTTTCTCTTCTTTGCTGGCCCAAAGACTTATACTTCTGCAGTGGAAGTCAACCAACCACCAAGACACACTGGGTAGAAAATGTCATGGCATATCTAAAGCTAGAAAAACTCAAATATTGACATTCCTGTCATATTTTGAGGACAGATTTATTCCAAATACTTGAATTGTAACCCCCTCCCCCCAACATGCCCCCAAGTCTATTTATTTTATTATTTATTTGTTTGTTTATTTATTTTTTATTATTATTATTATTTCACCTTTTTTTTTGAAAAATTCAATAAAAAGACTTGTCTACTACTATTTTTAAGTAGTACATCTAGTGAAGAAACCGTTCCTAACTTGTGCACATGTTCAATCTTCTTGTTTAAAGTTAATCAGTGCATGTTAATCTAAATAAAAATGCGTTTGTAGCCTTCTGTGAAATAGTAGGAACTTGCCGTGCATTTGAAGTTACTTTCCATTTCTAAAGTCGTTCCCGAAAGTCCTATAATTTCCTGATGACAACACTTTTTAGTCATTGTTGACTGTCCTGTTTTAGTCTTGTGGGTGTTGCTGTTTATTCAGTCTTTTGCATTTCTGTTGTCCCTCACAGATGAAGAACGCTAACTTTAATCTGGATCCCTACATTCAAGAGTTTGGGATCAAGGTGAAGGATGACATGACGGAGGTGACAGGCAGAGTCCTTCCTGCTCCAATCCTGCAGTACGGTGGTCGGGTAAGAACTATTAGAAAATGTACAGTTGAAGGAATGAACCGCCAACTATTCCGGCATATGTTTTATGCAGCGGATGCCCTTCCAGCTGCAACCCAGTACTGGGAAACACCCATATACACACTCATTCACACACACACACACACACTGCAGCCAATTTAGCTTATTCAATTCACCTATAGCGCATGTGTTTGGACTGTGGGGGAAAACGGACCACCGGGGGAAACCCACGCCAACACGAGGAGGACACGCAAACTCCACACAGAAATGCCAACTGGCCCAGCCGGGGCTCAAACCAGCAACCTTCTTGCTTTGAGGCCACAGTGCTAACCACTGAGCCACCATGCCAACTTCTTAAACTCCTGCACTTTTCATTGAAGCATCTGACAAATACATAAATGTTGACATGCAGCTTAAACACTTGCAGCGGTGCATCATCATCATAATAATAATCACCATCATCATCATCATCACCTCCAGTGAGAGGTTGCTGAATTCTCTCTTTAAATTCTCTCACTAAATTCTCTCTCTTTCCCTGTTGGTGAACAGAATCGTGCCATCGCGACTCCAAACCAGGGTGTGTGGGACATGAGGGGAAAACAGTTCTACAACGGCATCGAGATCAAGGTTTGGGCCATTGCTTGCTTCGCTCCGCAGAAACAGTGTCGGGAAGAGGTGCTCAAGTAAGGAAAACCCACACCCAATACTTAATAACACAGACAAAAATACAACATTTAAGTCCATGTCCACATGTACTCGGGTATTACTATAAACAGTTTTTCCAACCACGCAAAAAAGCACAGTGATGCATGTTAACCCTTGAGCATTCTTCAAATTGACTCCCCTTTTGTTTTGTTAGTGGCTGTTTTTGCCCCATTGACTGCCATTGTAAAGACATTTTTTTGATTGCAAACCATGACACCATATAACCATGCTTTCCTGATTGTTGGTGTTTTTCCTTTTTGGTAAGAGGTCAGATTAGTAATTGATCGTCAGTTTGGCACCATTAACCCTTTAGGAAAAAGTGTCGGGCTTTTATGGTGTAGAACAGCAAATTATATGCAGGCATAAATACACTTACTATGTTTACTATGTTCTGAGAGCTGAGGGACTTATTTACATTTTCTCAGACATATCAAGTGTGCAAAGGTCTCCCATGGTGGGAACGATGTCGAACTCATGACATGTTTGTCCTGCAGCCCGAGGGTGGTTACTCACTGAAGCTAAGCAGGGCTGAGCCTGGTTAGTTCCTGGATGGGCGACCACATGGAAAAACTAGGGTGCTGTTGGAAGTGGTGTTAGTGAGGCCAGCAGGGGGCGCTCAACCTGCGGTCTGTGTGAGTCCTAATGGCCCAGTATAGTGAAGGGGACACTATACTGTCAGTGAGCGCCGTCTTTCAGATGAGATGTTAATCCGAGGTCCTGACTCTCTATGGTCATTAAAAATCCCATGGCACTCAAGGGTGTAACCTAGGTGTCCTGACCAAATTCCGTTCAAATTACCAATAATGGCCTCCCAATCATCTCCTTGCACCGAATTGGCCCTATCACTGTCTCTGCACTCCACCTATAGCTGGTGTGTGGTGAGCGCACTGGCGCTGTTGTCAAAACGGCTCTAGAAACTTCCTGGCAGGTGTGTTGAAGCAAGTTAGAGCTAAACTCAGCAGGACACTTGCCCCCCGGGACCGAGTTTGGACACCCCTGATGTAGAGAGTCAGCTGGATTTTTGCCTCTAATGTTACACCAATTTTTCTCCGAATTTCAAATCATCAGCCTGCTTTCTGTCAGCTTAGTCTATTTAAATGTATAGTCCAATGCCAAATAATTAAATTTACACTTATTAGGGACTTATTATGCCCCTCTTTACAAGATGTAAAATAAGTCTCTGATGTCTCTAGTGTGTGTGTGTGTGTGTGTGTGTGTGTGTGCGCGTGCGTGCGTGCGTGCGTGTGTGTGAAATTTCAGCTCAAATCATCCACAAACCAACTTTCTGAAACTGCCCCTTTTAGGCTTTGATCCAAATGTTACTGTTTTGGTGACTGTCGCTTTAAATTTAAATGATATTGTGCCCCCGGTTTTTTTTTACAAAAGAGGGCGGAGCTACAAATGCCTTTGCATAAGCATAGCCGCAGATTCAAAACTCTAATGGCAGGCTGCTGCTTCTCACTCAGGTCGGTTTATGCTAATGAGGGAGATATGTGGGTGGGGCTAGTGGGCGGGGCTTCCCCTCTGATGACACATACCAGGGCTCGAAATTAACCTTATTTCTTGGTAACACTGGTGCTCCTAACTTAAAAAATGTAGGCGCACCAGTCAAAATTTAGTCGCACCCACCAATTATGAGCACAGTTGCTAAGTTTTATATAAACAGATTTATTGCATTTGAAATCAACAATAATCAAAACTAACAAGCAAAAATATATATGCTTGCATGAGGAAAATATGTCTCAACGAAATCCCGTTATCACAAGAAAATACATTTTTATACCATAATTGAGTGACCAAAAGATACACGGACGGACCGCTCACCAGCCCTGCAAGCACTACTTGACATGAATGAATCTGTTAACTGTGCTGTGCTCTCACGGGTGATGTCTGATATTGCACAGATGCTTTTGACATATACCTTATTGTTTGTATACGTCATTTTAATAGCAATACCGCTCTTTTCATGAGCTGCAATACTAGTTTAATCTTAGTCAATGCAAGCCCTTTTGCGATGGTGTACGTGGTGTTAACATTTACTTATAGCTGCACGGCTGACAGCATCTGGCGATTAAATGAAGGGTTAAACAGAACATCTCGCGCTTAAAATGTGTAGATGAGGCAAACAGTTACCTGAATGTTCCGTCACACAGACTTTACAGTGAATGCTTTAGTTATTTTCAGAGCGGACTTGAAGCCAATGGAAGTCTTTTATCCACTCTTCGACAAATGTAGATTGTGGATTAACATTCACTACGATCAGTAATCAGATGTGCCACTATTTGTTGCTTTAGGTGGTTTCTAAAACAAAATCTGACCGCGTTGTTGTCATTCTCATCTTCAGCGCTTTACATTTTCGCGGTTGTAGCTCTCCCTGTCATCTGAAGGCAGAAGGCGTTGACTGAGTGATTGACAGCTGATATTACCCAATCCATTCGCGATCAGTTCTTGCGCAGTGGGCCAGTAAAAAGAGCGCGAAGGCAGGGCAAGCATTGCAGGGATTGTTTACTGCAGCAAGTTGACATGGCAACAGTTTTAATCTGTTCCTGAGCGCTGCGTTTCAAGTGCAAAGATGAATTCTGTGTGAATGTGTCCTAAATCCGTTTTGAACGTTTTGCAGTGAAAACTGGTCGCAAGCAACAATTTTATGCAGTCGCACAAATGCTCCCAAATATATTTTGAGCTCACATAGATAAAATTTCGGGCGCATATGCGACCAAAACAGGTCGCAATTTCGAGCCCTGCATACAAAGGGAGAATGTTGCGCAAAGTGTTTTTGCAGACTGGTTTTATCAAGTGTGATTATAAAAATAAATAATTAATATATTTTTACCATTATTACCATGGTTATATTCACACACTGTTACCACACGACTGTGTTTAAACCCCGTATAAAAGTGATTTTTACATAATTAAGAAAATTAACCCACATTAATAATCATCAGAGTATAAGGTGGAATAATTTTAACCATGTAATACTTGCTACTCTTGAGTACTTTTAGAAGGACTACTTTTGCTCATACTTTTGCAAGCAGTAACATTAGTGACCATCTCTTCCTCAGGAACTTCACTGACCAGCTGCGTAAGATCTCGAAGGATGCTGGGATGCCGATTCAGGGTCAGCCGTGTTTCTGTAAGTACGCGCAGGGGGCCGACAGCGTGGAGCCCATGTTCAGACACCTGAAGAACACTTACTCTGGACTGCAGCTCATCATCGTCATCCTCCCTGGGAAAACCCCCGTCTATGGTAAGAGTCAGACTCGCCTGGGCTAGCCTTCTGCTGGAAATAGACAAAGTTAATTTAAAAAAAAAAGTTAAATTAATTGCTTAAGCTTTTATCGAGATATATGGTATTATATCACAATATCAACCTAAGCTGCAAAAAAAGATTACATTAAAGGTGCTGATTTATCTGCAGATATTTAAGAAACATGCTTAGACTAGTGAACATCTGAAAAAACAATGCTGAAGTCAGATATTCTGCTTTGAAAATGTGCATTCTGTGTAAGAACATCTGTCTTTGTTTTGGTCTCTATAACCCAACCACTACCAGATTAACCACATGCATTTCAGCAATTGTATTTTATTTTGGCAGCATATTTCATTTCAGACATGAAGGTATGTGGACGCAGCCAAAAATGCAAACTGTGGAAAACAGTTGCAGCCTCCGAAAAGAGACGCAGATTGTAAAAATCCCCATGAGGTGGTTTTTAATTAGCAGATATTATTACAAATGTAAACATTAGCTGCGCAGCTTACATTGTAAGTAGGGATGCACCGATACCAGTATCGGGTCGATACTTGGTTAAAATACTCGTACTCGTAACGTACATGAAAGGCCGATACCACGCACCGATACCACTCAACAGTAATTCACTACATGGATGTGATTTGTGGTCCTACTTGACTTCAATGTCTTAATGTATTAATTAGCCTATAATGTATTATATATTAATAGCTTAGTCCTTATAAACAATCCGTTTATAAAATACATTATTAACAAATCTATAGGCTTCTGAAGAATAAACCGAATCTGAAATATGATCCTTGCATAATGATCACACCTAAACAAGCTAGCGCTCAATTTATATATAAACTATAAATAAATACAATGAAAAAAACTTTAAATAATACATTATGTAAAAAATCTAAAGACTACAACAGGGGTCATCAACTATATTTGTCAGAGGGCCAGAGTTTTACCAGACAGTCTCCTTGGGGGCCGGACCCCCAAGAAGAAAATCAAATAAAAATCTGAGAACATCTGTTTGAAACAATAAATGCTTAACGCCGCATAGTCTGTCTGAGTCTGTCCTCATTTCGAAAGTGTAGCCTAAATATAGTCATAAATGGTGGTTATTCTGACAAGAGACTCAGTTGTTGTTATTTTTAGTTGCTTTAATAGTGTGGAATAGGGCTGTGCGATTTGGGGAAAATATCTAACTGCGATTTTTATTTCTTTATTTTTATTTTTTTTTGACAGATATTGCGATTTCGAATTTGATTTGCGATTTAATTTTGTAGTCAAGTCAATAATTCAATAATCTGTATTTTAGCTTCTTACTGCTAAAATGCAGTGAGTGTTAGTTAAAAAAGGAGCTTAAAAGATATTAACTTATATTAGCAAACATCTCTGAAATTGTACTTATATATTTGTGTGTGTGTGTGTGTGTGTGTGTGTGTGTGTGTGTGTGTGTGTGTGTGTGTGTGTGTGTGTGTGTGTGTGTGTGTGTGTGTGTGTGTGTGGTGTGTGTGTGTGTGTGTTTGTGTGTGTGTGTGTGTGTAGTATATCTAGTAAGAGCTTGATTAGTTGCTTCAGGTGTGTTTGATTAGGGTTGGAGCTAAACTCTCCAGGACACCGGCCCTCCAAGACCGAGTTTAAACACCCCTGGGCTAGCCTATTGGCAGCGTATATAACCGTTAAGCTTAAAGAGGCTAAGCATATTTTCATTAATATTAAAACACATGAATACAAGCTAGCCACCCTTTGATATTTTTTGTTTCCGTATATTTTTTTATCAAACGAAAAATGCAATGAGTTGTTGATTTTGGTTTTCATTTTATTAGAAGTAATATAATTATTAGGCTACACAACTTTTACTCTACATTGGCTCTGATTGCGTTTTTACAGATATCCTACAGATAGACTTTTTGGCTCAAAGACATTTATGCCTGTTAATTTCAGTGCTGTATTTTGACAGATTTCGCCAAGGCTTCAGCTATTCTGTCAGCTGGTACCAGCCTCAGTTTTGCGACTTGATTTGTGTGGCGTCTACGTATCGATGTCTGGATGACAGCGAGAGAGAGATGAGATCAGACCTCAGATTCGATGTGTGGCCGCACGCAGTGTTGCCAGACGTACGATAATTATCGTATTTGTACGATAATTTCGACCTCTGTACGATGTACGATTAATAATGAAAAAAATCCTATAATGTACGATAATTTCAGAAATTTATGGCATTTAAAATGAGTTTCATTGTAATCTTAGGGCTTCTATACTTATTGATAGCTGCATCTTGTGTCTGCTGTCTGTGACAGGAGAAGGTGGAGTTAGACACGTTTTCTATCTCATCTTACGTTACATCTTCTCAGCCAATCAACGTGGAGAATGGCTCTCTCTCACGAGTTAACATTCCTGCTGGGCGCAGTGTTGCCAGATTTTTTGCATTTCTGCGGGTTTTGGATAGTTTTTGGGCTGGAATCAGTCAGCTACATTTGGCAACACTGGCTGCGCCCGCAGGAAACCGTGCTTCAGTTGTTTGTAAAGTTTTAAAAAGTAGTGCTGAAAAGAAAGGTGAGGAGGAAAAGGGAGTTTGCCCTTGTTCTCGTTTTTAATCTCAGTTAATCTCATCAAAACAAAGCCACGAGATCGGCTCATTACAGATCCTCTGGATGGGCTCGTGGTGCACACCTCAGACTAGTGTGTTAAAAATTCGGGAGGGTGCACTGCTTTCAAGCCAACCAGCACTATGTTGCGCTCCATGTAGGCATCTAATTTGTACCGCAAAATGAATTCCTCAACATCTGACAACATACGCAGTTATTCGATGACAGAGACTCGGAGGTGGAGTTTGAACCTTCCCACTAAGGTATGCCTTTTTTTACGTATTGTGGTGATTTGCACGTCGTGTCAAAACGCTATTTGTCTAGATAATAGCTGTATACTCTCCGTTTGATTCGTGTACGTTAATTTTCCTTCAAATACGATAATTTTGAGGTTCTGGTACGATACTTTCACATTTCCAACCTGGCAACACTGGCCGCACGTCACACTTACTTTACTGCAGTTTTTTGAAAATAGGCTCATCTAAATTAACTTTTCATTCGATTAAAAGCCGAAATATTGCCAGACAGACGAAGCAACTTTCGGTTTTGGAAGAAAGCGATGCATAAAAAGACGCACACACATGCAGGATACACTCTTGTAGGCCTATTCATTATTGATTTTTTAACATTAAACGCATAATAATCAAGTGCAAAAAAAGAACAGCTGAATTTCGGAAAAAGAGATCACTGCGGTTGCGGCGATGGTTGCTTTGTTTCTCTGCAGTTGGCTTGTCAGTGGCGCGGCATTGCTAAATCACTTTTGTTTTAATAAAAAAAAATATGATTATTTATTATTAAACATTGTGAGATGATGGTCGCGTCATTTTTAAATGAGTATGCGTTGCGTATTTATGGCTATTAATCTTATCTACCTGAGACCCACCCATAGTTAAACATCAAGTAGCCTACTTTTTGATTACCTGACCAGCGGATTAACGGCAGGACTCGTGAATATAAAAGAATCGCGCATAACAGGGTTTTATACCTCCCCATCCCCAATATGCAATGAGAGTGACTCCATAAGGCAGGGCTATTCAATTAGCGGCCCGCTGGCCGAACCCGGCCCCCGAGGCAATTTGTTCCGGCCCTCCAAATAGTGTGACCAAGACATCAAGAATAAATTTAGTTCAGTCAAAAAACGGCCGCAATAGTTATGAAGTGACGTGCGTCTGTTCAATACAGCACGAGCTGCGCGGCGAGTGGTGCGAGCAGCCGAATACATTTGAATATGTTTGTAGAAAAGGTCTTTTGTACAATGTACTGATATCGTTATTAGGGATGCAACGATTAACCGATTTCACTATTAACTGCGCTTTAATTCGTCACGGTTAATTAATCGTAAAGGCTTCTCTAAGCCGCATTACTGCATTTCTGTTCTGCAGCACGAAACGAAACTGCTGAACAAAGTTAAGCCAAGTTGCCAACTGTGCGCTAGTTTAAAGTTCCGAGCTTGTCCACCGAAGCTAATACGCACGCACACTGTAATAACTATAGCCGAGGGCCGTTCCCATATCACGTCTTTCCCGCAAGTTTGTTATGTCGTAAGAATATATGTCAATATGCGGGCGCAAGCGGAGCAACGCTCTCGCGGCTGTCTGAGCGCACGCAGTAGAAAACATCTCATGCTGTAGCGATGAGAGTTGTGCTTAGCTTTCAGTGCAATGTAAACAAAAGACATGTTAGACGAACTATTATTAAAATAATTATGTATGTATGAACGCAGATGATAACAACAGTTAATCTAAATATTTGCGCCGACCTTCATAACAATTATTATTATATTATTTTCTCCCGTTTCTCTCTATAAACACACACATAAATGTGTAGCCCTATAAGCACAAAAAACCTCCAGCATAAAAACTATTACTAATGAAAATGCCTTTTAAAGGTTTTTTAATATTAGTTAGGGATGTCCAGATCTAAATCTAGCTAATATAAAGCTTAAATTTACGTTAGACGTGATAACTGTGAAACCCTGATTATTCTTCACACTATATAATAGTACAACCAAAATCTATAATTGTTGCATCCATAATTATTATGCAGTTCAAAACATAACATATGAATGTGTCTGAATGTAGAAGAAGCCTACTTAAGCAATACACTGATTTTGTTGTGCTGTGAAATACAACATTTGAATGTTTGTTAAAAAAAACCTATTGTACAATGCAGTGATATTATATAGTTTCAAAATACAATATATTAACATTTTAATGTAGACAAATACAACGTGGCTGTCTTAAGGAGCAAAAATACAACAAATGGGCTCTTATATGCAGTTGTTTCATCACTTATATTGCAAGTCACGTCTCTCCGGCCCTTCGTTTGGGATGCTTTTCATGAACTGGCCCCCGTGACAACTTAATTGAATAGCCCTGCCATAAGGTAACGTACACTGCACACACTTTGTGTAATGTATGAAGTCATGGATGCATGTCGGCGCAAGGATAACTCATCCTTTAAATGTATATGCTTAATCGTTAATAGATAAGGTCTGGATTCGCAGGGTTATCAACAATGTGTGTATATTTTTGGCTTGGAACAGCCTTCTGTTAAAGATTTTTGTATTCATGCAACTTGCTACAGGCAAAAAAATGAAAAACAAAAACAAAAAACAAATAAACTTCATTGAAACCAAATCTATGAAGTATCGGTACTCGGTATCGGCGAGTACACAAATTAAAATACTTGTACTCGTATCGGTTTGTAAAAAAAAAAAGTGGTATCGGTGCATCCCTAATTGTAAGGACTAAGAATCGATCTTCAGGCATGTTCACTCCTGTTGGTGTCATCAATCTGGCAACCTGCATTTACATCTAGTCATCGAGCCCCCCAATTAGAGATCTGCATGAGACTGAATTTTTAATCCCGCTCCCGCCAGGTTTTATTCCACACCTGACTGCTCCTGCTGTATATTTAGCCTTTGTTCACCAGCTGCCCGACCTGCCCCTTTTTCTACCCAAACGTTCCTGCTAAATTTAGACCTGGTTTCCAAAATCTCACGTTAAAATTGGGCACTACCAAAAGAAAGAGATTCCAGATAAAAATGTAGGTTGTGCAAGGAGTGTAGGCTAAATGTCAGTTTTGTTTGCCCCTTTGTTGATAAGACATGAGTGCCGCGTTTGTGGCTGGTGAGGCACTGACTCTCCACTCAATGTATTTGCCAACTACCGATTGTGTTTCATATATCATATCAGCATTATTTCTATACACATAGCAGGTACATGTTGGGCCAAGGAAGAATGTAAAATGTATAGCGATTAAACATGCATCCCAATAAAAACAACCAGCTGGATGCTACAGAGTCCAGACAGCCTATAACAAGCGACACACAGCACCACGGCGGATGCTCTCTCTCTCTCTCTCTCTCTCTCTCTAGCTCTCGGGAGTCGGGAGCGCTATATTGTTAGACCTCCTGCTCCCGTTCAAATTACCCCAGAGTTACCACAGTGACGCCCCCAGAAAATTTTCTTAGGGGTGGCCATTTGAGGCCACACCAAATCTTGGGGTGGCATACAAAAAGAAAAAAATGAATTCATTGTAATGTTATATTTTTGTTTCTGGTAAATGAAATACTGTGGTTTTAATTCATTTAATTAATTACTCTTAAAATAATGTAAATTATTCCTTGAAATAATTCACTAAGTACATGTGCAAATCAAATAAAAATCAATATTTAATTTAAAAAACACAGACAATTGAACAAACTGAATAAAAGTCATTACTATATACACACACTCAACGTCGCAACATCGGTGGCGTCAATCAATCCACAATAACTTAGTGGCTGCATTTTATTTATATATTTATTTATTGAAATCTTGTGAATTTACATAAGAACATTTAAATTAATAATATCAACAGCAAAATCATATCGGGGTGGCCAAAGAGTTACCCCCAAGTTACGACCTCTACCGTGTTTTATTCAGAAATCTGGTCAGGTCCCACGGCTCCCACGGAAAAGCTGCGGGAATGCAGACCTCTGCATCTAATCTTTTAAAAAATAGGACTGCAGTACCTATGTCAGCCACTAGGTCAACCACTGTCAATCCTACATACTTCACCTTTAACAGGTATAACAACCAAAAAATCATAGTGTATTGCTTTATTTAATATGCATATTCAGAGGAAATGAATATTTTTAACAAATTAAATTCCAAACGATGACAAAATGGTGGCTCAGTGGTTAGCACTGTCGCCTCACAGCAAGAAGGTTGCTGGTTCGAGTCCCAGCTGGGCCAGTTGGCATTTCTGTAGGGAGTTTGCATGTTCTCCCTATGTTGGCGGGGAGCCTATAAATTGTTCCAGGATTTTTTTATGTCGTAGGCCAGATTAACATGTGAGAATGTAAATGTTTGAAAATAAATTGCCTTTTAAGTCTTTAAGCATTTGGTGCTGTGATGAACAACCACTAATACAACAATCTCAATGTTCTTAAAAAACAATGTAAAAGCTTCAATAATAAAGACTTATTCCCAGTATTTTGAAGTGCCCATGATATCATCGTCATGCATGTTCATTATCATGATATATTGAGTTCTTGAATATCAGCATATGTTTGGTCTTCACACTAATAATAAATGTGTGTGTTTGCTCTGTGCAGCGGAAGTGAAGCGTGTTGGAGACACTCTTCTAGGAATGGCCACTCAGTGTGTGCAGGTGAAGAACGTGGTAAAAACCTCCCCGCAGACGCTCTCCAACCTCTGCCTCAAAATCAACGTCAAACTCGGCGGCATCAACAACATCCTCGTGCCGCATCAACGGTGAGATGTGTTCAGGTTCTGCATGAGTAATCCAAAAACAATAAAATCACAATCTGATACAGCTGCCATTTAAAGGGATAGTTCACCAAATTTTACATATAAACTTTACAATAATGCTGTTTCTAATTTCCTGTAATAATTAAATTTTAATTTCAACATACAGTATGTTAAAATAACTACAATGTTAATAATTATAACAATAATAATAATATTTAATAATATTTTTATTATTCAATCATTCATTCACTTTCCTTCGGCTTAGTCCCTTTATTCATCAGAGGTCGCCACAGCGGAACGAACCGCCAACTTATCCAGCATATGTTTTACACAGTGGATGCCCTTCCAGCTGCAACCCAGTACTAGGAAACACTCATTCACACACACACTCATACACTATGGCCAATTCAGTTCATCAATTCACCTATAGCGCATGTGTTTGGACTGTGGGGGAAACCAGTGCACCCGGAGGAAACCCTCACCAACACGGGGAGAACATGCAAACTCCACGAATCGAACTAGCGACCTTCTTGCTGTGAGGTGACAGTGTTAACCACTAAGCCACCGTGCTGCCGTATAGCTACTAATAAACAGTTAATATCTTAATAATATGCATGTGGATAATAGCATGAATCCGAATGCAATCGTACCAAATAATGAAAGTGAACCGCTAACAGTACAGTAAA
Organism: Danio kyathit; assembly: GCA_903798195.1. Taxonomy (NCBI): domain Eukaryota; kingdom Metazoa; phylum Chordata; class Actinopteri; order Cypriniformes; family Danionidae; genus Danio; species Danio kyathit. The sequence goes on from CAIGQS010000161.1 coordinate 24,057, forward strand.
TACAGTATATAAACAGTTGAAGTCAGAATTATTAGCCCCCTTTTGAATTTTTTTTTCTTTTTTAAATATTTCCCAAACTATGTTTAACAGAGCAAGGAAATTTGCACAGTATGTCTGATAATATTTTTTCTTCAGGATAAAGTCTTATTTGTTTTATTTCGGCTAGAATAAAAGTAGTTTTTAATTTTTTTAAAGCCATTTTAAGGTCAAATTATTAGCCCCTTTAAGCTAATTTTTATTTCGATAGTCTACAGAACAAACTATCATTATACAATAATTTGCCTAATTACCCTAACCTGCCTAGTTAACCTAATTAACCTAGTTAAGCCTTTAAATGTCACTTTAAGCTGTATAGAAGTGTCTTGAAGAATATCTAGTCAAATATTATTTACTGTCATCATGGCAAAGATAAAATAAAACAGTTATTAGAAATGAGTTATTAAAACTATTATGTTTAGAAATGTGATGAAAAAATCTTCTTAAACCTAAATTGGGGAAAAAAATAAAAAGGGGGGCTAATAATTCAGGGGGGCCAATAATTCTATATAATTGCTAAATTTTGACCAAATTATGCACCCCTTCAAATATATTAGGAATTTATATTAGAGGTTTTTCTTCTAATTCATGCAGCCCTTTTTGGACTTTTACAGGTCAGCAGTGTTTCAGCAGCCCGTGATCTTCCTCGGGGCAGATGTTACACACCCGCCGGCCGGTGATGGGAAGAAGCCGTCTATCACTGCTGTGAGCAACACACACATATACACCTTTTAAAATAAAAATAGGGCAGGGAAGCTGTTAAACATAAAAAAATCAAGCTGATTTCCAAAACATTTGTGCCATTTATAATTAGGATATGCCATACAAAAATATTAGTTTGGCAATAGTGATAATAGACAATTACTCAGATAATACAAAAGAAAAATGACCAAAAAACTCAAACATTTGGTTTAAAAGTTTCATGTCAGTTAGTAAGTTAGTAGTTGGGTTTAGGTTTTGGGTAGAATTAGGAATGCAGAATAAGATCCTACTCTATAACTACTAATCATTCATTTCCTTCGGCTTAGTCCCTTATTTATCAGGGGTCGCCACAGCGGAATGAACCGCCAGATATTCCAGCATATTTTTACGTAGCAGATGCCCTTCCAGCCACAACCCAGTACTGGGAAACACCCATACGCTTTCACACTCACGCACACACACTCATACACTACAGCCAATTTAGTTTATTCAATTCTCCTATAGTGCATGTGTTTAGACTGTCGGGAAAACAGGAGCACCCAGAGGAAACCCACGCTAACACGGGGAGAACATGCAAACTCCATAAAGAAACGCCATCTGACCCAGCCGAGACTCGAACCAGCAACTTTCTTGCTGTGAGGCAACAGTGCTAACCACTGAGCCACTGTGCTGTATTATAGCTACTAATAAACAGTTCATATCTTATTAACAGGCAGCCAGTAGTTAATTGCATGAATTGTGACCTAAACTAAAGTGTTACCATTTATTTTTAATGGTTTAACTATTGACCCAAGGTGTAACGAAGCTAAACCAACACAACTCAAAGACACTTTAAGTCCACATGACCCAGAAGCTGCTATCGTTTGTTTTTATTTCCATATTATAACGCAGCTCCTAGAGAAACGCAATATTAAATGAGAAAACAGTGGGCGTGGCTTTTTTTTTACTGCGAGCTGATTGGATGTAGTAAAGTGGGCGTTTCATTGAGAAAGGGTTTGGGGAGAGTTATTACAGCCTAACAGACTCCTCCTCCTCACAATTTCTGTTTGTTGTCAAAACTGACAGCTGGAGGGGCGTGGTTAAGCATGTTAGCCACGCCCAATACCTCAGACAGACCTAATCTGAGAATTTACCTGAAGACAAACAGGAAGTGCATTCAGTTTCAGAGACTTTTTTTTTTCTCAATGATATCCACAGATGAGTTGTTCACCATAAAACTAGCAGTGTGAGCTAACCAAATCAATATGGTTAGTTTTGATCTCATGCGTACTTAAATTTTCGTCCCACGCTGTAATTACGCCCGTCTGCTGTACTGAACACAGGCGGAGGAGGAGCAGGGCATTATGGGAGTGTTGAAAAGGGAAAATGAGTCACAGACGGGCAGGAAATGATGTCACCTGCCGCCAAGCACATGCAAGCACTTGTAACTAGCTGTTTTCCTGCCAAACGCTGATGACAAAGAGCTGAGTCACAGCGGCGGATGTGAACACATTGATGATGGAGAGATGCTGTTTTTTCTTCTGCATCCAGAGGGCGGCAGATTTCTGTATACACACACACACACACACACACACACACACACACACACACACACACACACACACACACACACACACACACACACACACACACACACACACACACATTGACGTCTACGACACACTCACTACAAAACTGCATTTCTTATTGTGCTACTTAATAATTTGTAAAGTTAAAATCGTGTGTTTCTGTGAATTTAAAGGCATTATAAAGAGAGTGGTGTTGGAAGCATGTGATTGTTTTTGTTGAGAGGATTGATGAAAGGTTGTTGTGAAGTGGTGTTCTTGTATTTTTAAATGGCTTTAGTGTATCTTGGCCTGGTCTCTCTTATGAAAGTGTTTTTAAATCTGTTAATATGTTTCTAGTTCTAATATTTAAATCGCGAAGCGTTTTCTTCAAGATATTTTAAATAAAAATATATTGTTTTGTTTTTGGAAATATTAAGTCAAAATGTAAAAAAATTTGAAAATATTTTAAGTAAAAATATTTTTGTTTTTTTGAAACATGTCAAAATGTAAAAAGATTGTAAAAGTATTTTGAGTTAAAATATTTATTTGTTTTCAGAAATATTAAGTCAAATAAAAGTAAAAAATAAAAAACTATTTTTGTTTTCAGAAATAATACATCAAAATGTAAAGATTGTAAAAAATATTGATTTGTTTTCAGAAATATTAAATTTAAAAAAAAAAACTATTTTAGGTAAGAATATTGATTGTTTTCAGAAATATTAAGTCATCTTTTCAGAATTAAAAAAATATAGTTTTTTTTTTAAATATTTAGTCAAAATTTGTAAAAATAAAATATTTTAAGTACAAATATTGATTTGTTTTCAGAAATATTAAATCAGATTAAAAGAATAAAGTATTTGAAGTAAAATATTTTTTTCAGAAATATTACGTCAAAACGTGAAGATTGTAAAAACATTTTGAGTAAAAATATTGATTTATTTTCAGAAAAATTAAGTAATTTTTTTCAAAATTAAAAAATATTTTGATTAAAAATTAAAAATATTGTTTTAGAAATATTAAGTCAAAATTTGTAAAACTGAAAACATATTTCAAGTAAAAATATTAATTGTTTTCAAAAATATGGTCAAACTTTTTCTAAATTAAAAAATATTTTGATTAAAAATATTGTTTTTTAGAAATATTAAGTCAAATTTTGTAAAAAATTATTTAGTAAAAATATTTTTGTCTTCATAAATATTATCTCAAAATGTAAAAAGATTGTAAAAATATTTAGAGTAAAAATATTGATTATTTTCAGAAATATTAAGTAATTTTTTTCAAAATTTAAAAATTGTTGTTTTGTTTTTAGTAATATTAAGTCAAAATGTAATTTAAAGAAAATCTTTAAAGTAAAATATTTTTTATACATACAAAAAAGGATTTTTGCTGCTTGTTGAAACTACTTATTTAAAATGAGCTGAATCAACACTTTAGATGTTTGGGGTACAACATATTGTTTTATGTTTAATTTACTTAAATTTGTAAAAACAATGAAGTTAACTTAATTTGTTTTGAGGCAACATGAATGAATTGTATAACAGTGGTTTGTTCTGTAGACAATTGGGAAAAAAATTGCTTAAGGGGGCTAATAATATTGACCTTAAAATGTTTTTAAAAAATTAAATATATATAAATTAAACAAAATAAAAAGCAATTTTCTATTTTTGGATAATTAATAAATCTGCATCATCTGTGTGTGTGCAGGTTGTTGGCAGTATGGATGCTCATCCCAGCAGATACTGCGCCACAGTCCGAGTCCAGCGGCCCAGACAGGAGATTATTGAAGATCTGTCTTACATGGTGAGAGAATTACTGATCCAGTTCTACAAGTCCACTCGCTTCAAGCCCACGAGAATCATCTTCTACAGGGACGGCGTACCAGAAGGACAGCTGCCACAAGTAAAACCTTTTGATTAAAAATACACAAAAATACAGTAAAAACAGTAAATATTATTACAAATTAAAATAATAGCTGCATTTCCCTTTGTAATTTATTTCTCTGATGTAAATCAGATTTTCTTTAGCAGACTTCAGTCACATGATCCTTCATAAATTATTTTAATATGCTGTATTAATTTTCAAGAATCTCTCTTATTGTCTGTGTAAACAGCTGCTGTTCATATTTTTTGTGACATAAATTAAGGATTTTTTAATACATAGGATGTTCAAGAATAGTATTTCACTCCTTCCAGAATTGCAAGTACATTTAATATACACTACCTGACAAAGTCTTGTCGCCTATCCAAGTTTTAGGAACAGCAAATAATAACTTGACTTCTAGTTGATCATTTGGTATCAGAAGTTGCTTATATGAAAGGGAAAGGCCTCTAGATTACACTTATTTTACCAAAATAAAATATGATCATGCCTTGATTTTTAATTATTAATTAGGACAGTAAAGTCTGACTTTGCTTAGACAAAAGTCTTGTCACTTAACAGAAATAATGTCCAGTATAGAATATAAAGTCATGCTGCAGTGGAAACAGAATGAATATTGTGTCTGACTCCCATGAGCTTGGAGGACTGCATCCATACAGTACATCTGTAATGACTCAAATCACTTATTAATAAAGTCATCTGGAATGGCAAAGAAAGCGTTCTTGCAGGACTCCCAGAGTTCATCAAGATTCTTTGGATTCATCTTCAATGCCTCCTCCATCTTACCCCAGACATGCTCAATAATGTTCATTAGTGGTGACTGGGCTGGCCAATCCTGGAGCACCTTGACCTTCTTTGCTTTCAGGAGCTTTGATGTGGAGGCTGAAGTATGAGAAGGAGCGCTATCCTGCTGGAGATTTTGCCCTCTCCTGTGGTTTGTAATGTAATGGGCAGCACAAATGTCTTGATACCTCAGGCTGTTGATGTTGCCATCCACTCTGCAGATCTCTCGCACGCCCCATACTGAATGTAACCCCAAACCATGATTTTTCCTTCACCAAACTTGACTGATTTCTGTGAGAATCTTGGGTCCATGCGGGTTCCAGTAGGTCTTCTGCAGTATTTGTGATGATTAGGAGGCAGTTTAACAGATGATTCATCAGAAAAATCCACCTTCTGCCACTTTTCCAAATGATCAACTAGAAGTCAAGATGTTTTTTGTTGCTCTTACAACTGAGATCCACAAGACTTTTGTCAGGTAGTGTATGGCTCCTGATGTTTTGTGGTGTGTTGTTGTTGTGCAGATCCTGCACTATGAGCTGTTGGCCATCAGAGACGCCTGCATTAAGCTGGAGAAAGACTATCAGCCCGGCATCACTTACATAGTCGTGCAGAAACGCCACCATACACGACTCTTCTGCGCTGATAAATCTGAACGAGTGAGTGTCTGAGGGAGAAAAAAAAACATTTAATTGGACATTTCCAACTGTTTTTTCTAACGCCTGTGGTTTTGCTCAGATCGGCAAGAGCGGGAACATACCAGCGGGAACTACAGTCGACACCAGCATCACACATCCGTTCGAGTTTGACTTCTACCTGTGCAGTCATGCAGGCATTCAGGTGAGCATACTTCATTCATTCTGTCTGTCCGTCCGTCATCTATCTATCTATCTATCTATCTATCTATCTATCTATCTATCTATCTATCTATCTATCTATCTATCTATCTATCTATCTATCTATCTATCTATCTATCCATCCATCCATCCATCCATCCATCCATCCATCCATCCATCCATCCATCCATCCATCCATCCATCCATCCATCCATCCATCCATCCATCCATCCATCCATCCATCCATCCATCCATCCATCCATCCATCCATCCATCCATCCATCCATCCATCCATCCATCCATCCATCCATCCATCCATCCATCCATCCATCCATCCATCCATCCATCCATCCATCCATCCATCCATCCATCCATCCATCCATCCATCCATCCATCCATCCATCCATCCATCCATCCATCCATCCATCCATCCATCCATCCATCCATCCATCCATCCATCCATCCATCCATCCATCCATCCATCCATCCATCCATCCATCCATCCATCCATCCATCCATCCATCCATCCATCCATCCATCCATCCATCCATCCATCCATCCATCCATCCATCCATCCTAAAAATACGATCTGCGCACCGGTGCATGGTCTAACAGGTTTGTGCTTAATATCTTAATGAGTTCTGGGTGTTGTTTGAGCATAACGTCTGGTCTCCCATTCCCTTTAAGAGTCAGTTGCTTCACAGCATGGCACATTTGCTATTTACATGGTGGACTTTGTAAGTGGAAAAACTGAACGCTTCACTAGCGAGAAAGCAGTTAAACGGAGCATCTGCAGCGTGAGAATAAAGAACAAGCCTCCTCCATTCGGCCTCTTTACTTTCTCTTTACTTTACTTTTACTCTTTACTTTACTCCTTCACTTTCGTGGATAAGGAAACGGATTCGTGGATCGACGGAAGACATCGATCAGCCTACATATTTAATTTCATTTGTTAAGCGCAAAGATTTGTTTCAAAACTATTTCTAAATTCAGTTCTAATCAGCACTGTGCAATCAATCAAAAATTCGGTTTCGATTTTGATTTTGGCTTCTAACAATTATGAAAACGCATTAATAGAGATAAAACGATTATTGCATCATGTACCGCCCCTTTCCAGTTGTACACATTTGAAAATGACTAAAAGCATTTACTGTAATGTAACGTTTGCAACACGGGATGCGCATCATTTACTGGTGTACATTCAAATCATTCATGTTTTTAAAAACGCAGAGAGATCGCATGCTGTTGTGTGTGTGCGCTCTCAGCCTCAGAGACGAGCAGAGCACACACATCTAAAGTCATCTTAATGTGAGCGTTTTAATGGTCAAAAGTGTGTCAGAACGCGGTGTATAGTGCTTATTCAAATTAACCCTCATTTGTGTAATAAACAAACGAGTTGGGAATCAAAAGACATGTGATAGAGAAACCTTTAATCAGAACCGCACTGCTCTTAAAGTGACAGCGCGCAATATTCCTGCTGCCGACTGTCTTTATCATTAATCAAACAACAAAAGGAGAAAATCCCTCGCTGCTCTTGACTGAAGGACTGCTGTAGCTAAAGATTTTTTCTTACATTGAAGATGCACAGTTTGTTTCATATTTTTATTCTATCGTATTTATTTCCCTTTCCTTATTTACAGGGAGGAAATAACTGTATATATACAGTTGAAGTCAGAATTATTAGCCCTCCTGAATTATTAGGGACCCTTTTCCCCCCAATTTCTATTTAATGGAAAGATTTTTTTTCAACACATTTCTAATCATAATAGTTTTAATAACTCATTTCTAATAACTTTTTTTTTATCTTTGCCAAGATGACAGTAAATAATATTTGACTAGCTATTTTTTAAGACACTAGCATTCAGATTAAAGTGCGATTCAAAGGCTAAATCAGGGTAATTAGGCAAGTCATTGTATAACAGTAGTTTCTTATATATAAGATATATATATATATATATATATATATATATATATATATATATATATATAAGATATATATATATATATAAATATATATTGTTTAAAGGGGCTAATAATATTGACCTTAAAATAGGTCTCAAAATATTTAAATCTGCTTTTATTCTAGCCAAAATAAAACTAATAAGACTTTCTCCAGAAGAAAAAATATTATAGGAAATACTGCAAAAAATTCCTTGCTCTGTTTAAGATCATTTGGGAAATATTTATTAAAAAATTAATTAAAATTTCACAAATAATTTTGACTTCAACTGATAATCGTGATTACAATTATTACCAAAATAATCGTGAGTATGATTTTTCCCATAATCCAGCAGCCCTAGTTCTAATTTCCAGCAAACAAATAAATGAAGAGTAATAACATAAGTGTGGTCAAAAAAACTGTATATCCAAACACACGTACTATTCCTATCCCCATATGATGATGCAGACGTCTCCAAAACCCAACAGGTGGACAAATCTAAACATGTTTTTGTTAAAACAAATATAAATATGCATATAATTAATAATACTGTTAATAATAATAACATTATACAAATGCAAATTGTCATGAATAAACTGAAAAAGCCCCCCGAGATGAAGAAGGCATGAAGGCAGTGGTTTTTATATTTATGTCGAAAATAATAATTTTTGTAACATTTTTAACCTTAAATTTTGTTCATAAGTAAAGATAGTTGTGTATTGCTGTACATCCTGTGTGTATTAAGCAATGTGTAAGCATTAGGACCTGCATAGGCGCATAACTAACAGCTCTGTGGTGGACTTTAGAGCAGCTTTTAGATGGTCAATGGCATGGTCTATTTCAGTTCCTCAAAATAGCAATGCGCAATCACTGCGCCTTAACACACCACCTTTTCAGACCAGCACACCCATGAGTCCACAAAGAGGCACAAATGGATTTGCTGTTTAAGCAACGTGACGCAAAACGTGAAAATTAGGTTTGGGCTGGTCTGAAAATAGCAACAAATGGAGCCATACACACTTTATTTTGTGTTTTTGTTTGTATGTGTTTTTGTACAATGCATTATTATTAAGAAACAGTTGTGATTTGTAAATCATATATTGCATTCTTAGTACAAGTGTTGCCATGAATACAGCCAATGCTGCTAATATGGCATTAAAAATAAATAAATAAACATAAATGAATAAATATAAATAAACAAACATAAATAAATAAACAAACAAATATAAATAAACAAACATAAATAATTATAAACAAACAAACATAAATAAATAAACAAAAATAAATAAATAAAAATAAACAATCATAAATAAACAAACAAACAAATATAAATAAACAAACATAAATAAATAAATAATTATAAATAAAAAAACATAAATAAATAAACAAAAATAAATAAATAAAAATAAACAATCATAAATAAATAAACAAACAAATATAAATAAACAAACATAAATAAATAATTATAAATAAACAAACAAAATAAATAAACACAAATAAACAAACATAAATAAATAAATAAACAAACAAACAAATATAAATAAACAAACAAATATAAATAAACAAACATAAATAAATAAATATAAATAAACAAACATAAACAAATATAAATAAACAAACATAAATAAATAATTATAAATAAACAAAGAAAAATAAACAAACAAAAATAAATAAATATAAATAAACAAACATAAATAAACAAACAAACAAATATAAATAAACAAACATAAATAAATAATTATAAATAAACAAACAAAAATAAATAAACACAAATAAACAAACATAAATAAATAAATAAACAAACAAATATAAATAAACAAACAAATATAAATAAACAAACATAAATAAATAAATATAAATAAACAAACATAAACAAATATAAATAAACAAACATAAATAATTAATTATAAATAAACAAACAAAAATAAAAAAAACAAAAATAAATAAATATAAATAAACAAACATAAATAAACAAACAAACAAATATAAATAAACAAACAAACATAAATAAATAAACAAACAAATATAAATAAACAAACATAAATAAACAAACAAACAAATATAAATAAACAAACATAAATAAATAATTATAAATAAACAAACAAAAATAAATAAACACAAATAAACAAACATAAATAAATAAACAAACAAATATAAATAAACAAACAAATATAAATAAACAAACATAAATAAATAAATATAAATAAACAAACATAAACAAATATAAATAAACAAACATAAATAAATAATTATAAATAAACAAACAAAAATAAATAAATATAAATAAACAAACAAACAAATATAAATAAACAAACATAAATAAATAATTATAAATAAACAAACAAAAATAAATAAACAAAAATAAATAAATATAAATAAACAAACATAAATAAACAAACAAATATAAATAAATAAATAAACAAAAATAAATAAATATAAATAAACAAACATAAAAAAATACAAATAAACAAACATAAATAAATAATCAAACAAATATAAATAAACAAACATAAATAAATAATAATAAATAAATAAACAAACATAAATAAATAAATATAAATAAATAAACAAACATAAATGAATGAATGAATGAATAAATAAATAAACATTCACATCTCTGTTTTTGACTGTGGTTGCGTTTCAATCATATACAGTAGTGAACGAAACTCATCAGTGCCCAGTGCCTGAATTCATGTACATGACCTGCTGATCCACTAGCTATAGTGAGCTGATTGAGTCGCTCCCTGGCTGACCTGTGGTTTTCTCCTCAGGGCACCAGCCGACCCTCACACTACTACGTCCTGTGGGACGACAATCGCTTTACGGCTGACGAGCTGCAGATTCTCACCTACCAGCTGTGCCACACGTATGTGCGCTGCACCCGCTCCGTCTCCATCCCCGCGCCAGCCTACTACGCCAGACTCGTGGCTTTCCGGGCCCGATACCATCTGGTGGATAAGGAACATGACAGGTGAGGCCCCGATCAGCAGCTTTAGCTTTAATGGGCTCCTATTATGTCTATTTTTCCACATGTACAGTGCATTCGGAAAGTATTCATAGCGCTTCACTTTTTCCACATTTGTTTATGTTACAGCCTTATTCCAAAATGGATTAAATTCATTTATTTCCTGAACATTCTACACACAATCCCCCATAATGACAATGTGAAAAAAGAGTTTTTGAAATTGTTGCAAATTTATTAAGAATAAAAAAGCTGAAAAATCACATGTACATCAGTATTCACAGCCTTTGGCGTGAAGCTCTAAAATGAGCTCAGGTACAATCTGTTTTCACTGATCACTCTTGAGATGTTTCAGCAGGTTAACTGGAGTTCACCTGTGGTCAATTCAGTTGATTGGACATGATTTGAAAAGGCATACACCTGTCTATATAAGGTCCCAGGGTTGACAGTGCATGTCAAAGCACAAACCAAGCATGAAGACAAAGGAACTGTCTGTAGACCTCCGAGACAGGGTTGTCTCGAGGCACAAGGCTGGGAAAGGTTACAGAAAAATTTTCTGCTGCTCTGAAAGTTCCAATGAGCACAGTGGCCTCAATCATGCATAAGTGGAAGATGTTCAGACCCACCAGGACTCTTCCTAGAGCTTGCCGGCCATCTAAGCTGAGTGATCAGGGGAGAAGGGCCTTAATCAGGGAGGTGATCAATAACCCGATGGTCACTCAGTCTGAGCTCCAGCGTTCTTCTGTGGAGAGAGGAGAACCTTCCAGAAGGACAACCATGGTAGAGTGGCCAGACGGAAGCCACCTCCCCACCTGGAATTTGCCAAAAGGCTTCTGAAGGACTCTCAGACCATAAGAAACTAAATTCTCTAAACTGATGAGACTAAAATTAAACTCTTTGGAGTGAATGCCAGGCGTTACGTTTGGAGAAAACCAGGCACAGCTCATCACCAGGTTAATACCATCCCTACAGTGAAGCATGGTGGTGGCAGCATCATGCTGTGGGGATGTTTTTCAGCAGCAGGAACTGGAAGACTAGTCAGGATAGAGGGAAATATGAATGCAGCAATGTACAGAGACATCCTAAATGAAAACCTGCTTCAGAGTGCTCTTGACCTCAGACTGGGGCGACGGTTCATCTTCCAGCAGGACAATGACCCAAAGCACACGGCCAAAATATCAATGGATGGCTTCACAACAACTCGGTGAATGTGCTTGAGTGGCCCAGCCAGAGCCCAGACCTAAATCCTATTGAACACCTCTGGAGAGATCTGAAAATGGCTGTACACCGTCGCTTCCCATCCAACCTGATAGAGCTTGAGAGGTACTGCAAAGAGGAATGAACAAAAATCCCCAAAGACAGGTGTGCCGAGCTTGTGGCATCATATTCAAAAAGACTTGAGGCTGTAATTGCTGCCAAAGGTGCATCAACAAAGTGTTGAGCAAAGGCTGTGAATACTGATGTACATGTGATTTTTCAGCTTTTTTATTCTTAATAAATTTGCAACAATTTAAAAAACTCTTTTTTCACACTGTCATTATGGGGGATTGTGTGTAGAATGTTGAGGAAATAAATGAATTTAATGCATTTTGGAATAAGGCTGTAACATAAACACATGTGGAAAAAGTGAAGAGCTATGAATACTTTCCGGATGCACTGTAATGTCAGTCTCAGGTGTCTGCTGAATGTGTGTGCATGAAGTTTTAGCAGATCCTTCATGAACCTGGAGCACAAAACCATTTAAAAATGCAAAAAATGGCAAAAATCATTGTCGATTTTTATTTTATGACAAAAATCATTAGAATTTTAAGTAAAGAAGGGCGACATGGTGGCTCAGTGGTTAGCACTGTCACCTCACAGCAAGAAGGTCACTGGTTCGAGTCCCGGCTGGGTCAGTTGCCTTTTCTGTGTGGAGTTTGCATGTTCTCCCCGTGTTGGCGTGGGTTTCCTCCGGGTGCTCCGGTTTCCCCCACAGTTCAAACACATGCGCTATAGGGGAATTGAATAAGCTAAATTGGCCATAGTGTATGAGTGTGTGTGTGTGTGTGTGTGTGTGTGTGTGTGTGTGAGAAAGAGAGTGTACGTGTGTTTTCCCAGTGCTGGGTTGCAGCTAGAAGGACATCCACTGTGTCAAACATATGCTGGATAAGTTAGCGGTTCATTCCGCTGTGGTGACCCCTGATGAATAAAGAGACTAAGCCGAATGAATGAATGACTATTATTGTTGTTTAGTCACATCTAAATGCTTTTACTGTCATGTTCGATCAATGCATTTAATCTCATCCCATATGTTTATAGCGGCGAGGGAAGTCACGTCTCTGGGCAGAGCAATGGTCGAGATCCTCAAGCGTTGGCCAAAGCGGTGCAGATTCACCACGACTCCCTGAGGACCATGTATTTTGCCTGAATAATTAAAAAAAAAAAAAGCGCACGTCTCCGGACACCTCGAGCCAGAACCCCTGGGTGCTATACGAGTCCAATGAAGCCCACACAACTGAACACTTTCTTGAGTCTGGCAGAACTATGCTCTTCTGGTTTTTATTTAATTGTGTATTATTGTATACTACCTTCGCACTCCCATGTACGTATGTATGCAATACGGAGGGAAGGAACGCAGGCGAACCTGTCGTTTTTGTATGCCACCACAAAGCTGCCTCTGAAGCGTCCGTTCGTCTAGCCGTCCGGGTGCCGCCGTCCAGTAGAGCAATCCTCGTTTCTTCCATTATTTTTATTGTTATTGTGAACTTCTTTTACATTTGTATTATTATTTTTTTTTGTGAGAGAGAGAGACATGGTACATTAGCACTTAGTTTTAGTTGAAACGGCAGCGCTTGCGTGTCGTCTGTGAAGCAGAACGTGATCAAAACTGTAGCAGTGATGCAGGATTTTCCTCCAGCGGTTGTGTTTAGTTAGTTAAAGCGTGGCCTAATTAGTGTAACGATAGATGGACCACTGAGTGCATTGACTGAGCTGCACTCCTGCATCAGCATAACACCGAAACCAGCATTATGCACCAGCCAAAATGTGACGCCAACCGCTCTCATCTGGAAGACGTGGGTTTTTCTGCACTTGATTCCTCTGCGCTCTTTTAGAAGAGGATGATATCGTTCACTCCTGATGCACGTAAATCTTCCTGAGCTCAAAAGAACACTCCTTTTTTGGAAATAGGCTCATTTTACAGCTCTCCGATGGGTGAGTTTTACCAGATTTGAATCCTTTTAGCTGATTCACTTTTAGCTTAGCTTAGCATAGATCATTGAATCGGATTGGACCATTAGCATCTCAGTCAAAAATGGCCAAATAGTTTGGATAATTGTGTTATTTAAAGCTCTACAATTGTTAAACGGGTGAGTTTTACCATTTTTAAATCCCTTAAGATGATTCACTTTTAGCTTAGCTTAGCATAGATCATTAAATCGGATTACACCGTTAGCATCTCACTCAAAAATGGCCGAATAGCTTGGATATTGGCTTACTTAAAGCTCTACAAGTCTTAAACGGGTGAGTTTTACCAGTTTTGAATCATTTTAGCTGATTTACTTTTAGCTTAGCTTAGCATGGATCATTGAATTGGATTAGACCATTAGCATCTCAGTCAAAAATGGCCAAGTAGTTTGGATAATTGTCTTATTTAAAGCTCTCCAAGTGTTAAATGGGTGAGTTTTACCATTTTTGTATCCCGTTAGCTGATTTACTTTTAGCCTAGCTTAGCATAGATCATTTAATCTTATTAGACCATTAGCATCTCATTAAAAAATGGCCAAATAGTTTGGATAATTGTCATATTTAAAGCTCTACAAGTGTTAAACGGGTGAGTTTTACCATTTTTAATTCCCTTAAGATGATTCACTTTTATCTTAGCTTAGCATAGATCATTTAATCGGATTAGACCATTAGCATCTCAGTCAAAAATGGCCAAGTAGTTTGGATAATTGTCTTATTTAAAGCTCTCCAAGTGTTAAATGGGTGAGTTTTACCATTTTTGTATCCCGTTAGCTGATTTACTTTTAGCCTAGCTTAGCATAGATCATTTAATCTTATTAGACCATTAGCATCTCATTAAAAAATGGCCAAATAGTTTGAATAATTGTCATATTTAAAGCTCTACAAGTGTTAAACGGGTGAGTTTTACCATTTTTAATTCCCTTAAGATGATTCACTTTTATCTTAGCTTAGCATAGATCATTTAATCGGATTAGACCATTAGCATCTCAGTCAAAAATGGCCAAATAGCTTGGATATTGGCTTACTTAAAGCTCTCCAAGTGTTATACGGGTGAGTTTTACCATTTTTTAATAATTTTAGCTGATTTACTTTTAGCTTAGCTTAGCATAGATCATTGAATTGGATTAGACCATTAGCATCTCAGTCAAAGATGGCCAAATAGTTTGGATAATTGTGTTATTTAAAGCTCTCCAAGTGTTAAACGGGTGAGTTTGACCATTTTTAAATCCCTTAAGCTGATTCACTTTTAGCTTAGCATAGATTATTGAATCGGATTAGACCATTAGCATTTCACTCAAAAATGGCTGAATAGTTTGGATAATTGTCTTATTTAAAACTCTGACTCTATTGTAGTTACATTGTGTGCTAAGTAAACGACGGAAAAAGAAAAGTTGTTATTTTCTGTGTAATATCATAGCGCTGCTGTAGCCATGGTATGGTAGCAAAGTTCCTTGATTATAATGCCGGAATGAGAGTATAGTTCTTAGCCATATCAGTATAGAAAATAGCAACTTTTCATTTTCTGTTGGTCCTACATAATGTAACTACAGAAAAGTCCAGCTTTAAATAGGAAAATGATCCAAAAACTTTGGTCATTTTTGAGTGAGATGCTAACGGTCTAATCCGATTCAATGATCTATGCTAAGCTAAGCTAAAAGTGCTTCCGCCAGACCAGGAGATCGGCTGAATGGATTCAAAAATGGTAAAACTCAGTAGTTTAACTCTTATAGGAAGTTGTAAAATGAGCCTGTTTTATTTTTAAAAAGTGGAGTGTTTCTTTAAAAGAATAGTTCACCCAACAATGAGAATTTGTTTTGTTATTTACTCATATTTGTGTGTTTTATTTTTAATACAACACACAAAGTATTTAAAACACCATGTTTGATTGATAAAAATAGACTTGCATAACATATTAAACATTTTCTGAAGTCATATTTTAGCTTTTTTAAACACGTCCTATGCACTGTTTTAATACTTTGGTCCTTGCATTTCACATGACCAATTAAACATGGTGGCAAATGAGAAAACGGCAACAAAGGAGATGATAATTCATTTAAGAATGATATAATTTTTTGGTCTGTTTCTCATCTAAATCTATTAATTCAGAAGACTTGAAATAACCCATAAATGCGCACATGCACACACAGTAAAAAGCTCCTAGTTGACTTTTTACACAAAAAAGTGAGTAAACCCATTGCAACTTGGAACAGTAAAGTTAACTTAATTAGGGTTTACTCCGTTTTTTGAGTTAAGTCAACTAATTGATTTTTACCGTATGTATGTTAGACTATTATACACTGTAAAAATGATCAATTAGTCAAGACAGCAAGTTTTTAGTTCATTGTAACTTAATAAACTAAGTTAATCATGTTCTAATTGTATAAGTTCTGAAAGCTGTTTTAATCAGTTAAACTTAATATAGATAGGTTCAATGGACTTTGATTCAGCTTAAAAATGTAATGCAATCAGGATTTTTTACAGTGTACTAATAATTAATTAAATAAAAATCCACAATAAAAATAAAACACAAGGAATGATGCTTTTGTTTATAATACATTGTTATTATAGCAAATAGATGACTGTTGAATTAACTCTCACAGAGTTTATATAGCTTTCTGAAGTTAAATTAACATGATACAAATACATAAAAATATAACACTGAAGATGAAAAATATAACACTGAGGTTTTTTTGACTCCCAAAAAGTGTTAAAACAACTCTAAAAAGGAAATAGAGAGACAACACTGTTCAAAGTTGCATGCTTTAGGTTGCTTTTAGCAAAAAATGAGTGTTAAATTAAATCTCAGAGAATTAATTTCAACACTTTTTATGAGTTTATAAAGCTTTCTGGAGTTAAATTAACATTATACAAATACATAAAAATATGTACCCAATATATGCCCAAAAAGTGTTAAAACAACTCTAAAAGGGGTTTTAGAAAAACAACACTGTTCAGAGTTACATGCTTTAGGTTGGTGTTATTCTTTTCACCACTGAAAATCATTAAATCAACTCCAGCACACATAATAATATCCCTTAAACTTTAGTCATATCAGTTTTATATATATATATATATATATTAGGGATGTCCTGATCAGTTTTTTTTTGTCCTCGAGTCCAAGCCATTTGATTTCGAGGATCTACCGAAACCCAATCCGATACTTCTATAATACATAAAAAAGAATAAATAAGAGCGAAGAAACAGATCCAGGATGTTCCTTATGTTTTATTTAATTCACCTTATTTTAACATTCAGCAACAAACAGACTTCTTTGAGGTAGCTTGAACAATCAAGTAATAAATAACATCAATTCTTCTATCCCAAGCTTACATATCTCACAGTTTGCGATGGCAATGTTGTCGTCATCAACTTTATAATATGTCCAGACCGCAGACATACTCGTGCTTTCCGCTTCAAGCTGCTTCCGTGTGCTACTTTGTTGGCATTTAACTAATAACGTCTCTGCAACAAAGTGATGTCATGTCTCACGCGTTACTGTTTCTGTGTGAAGTCAAGAAAGAGGTCTAACTCTGTGCCACCGCATAACTATAGATGTGTTCAAAATAATGACAATATATAAATATACATATATATTTGAGTCCTGATCAGGAGGTAACGTCCGATTCCGATAGAGTCTGAAACCACGTGATTGGGCCCAATTTCCGATTACGTGATCGGATCTGGACATATATATATATATATATATATATATATATATATATATATATAATGTATGTGTGTATATATATAATGTATGTGTGTATATATATAATGTATGTGTGTATATATATATATGTATATATATATATATATATATATATATATATATATATATATATATATATATATATATATATATATATATATATATATACACACACACAAACACACACAACTTTTGTTCTATTTTAATTATTTTTTTTTTAATTACGTTATTATATGCCTTGATATATGTGTAAATTGTCATTTGTGGGTGAACTATTCATTTTAAAAAGCGTTTCTTCCACTGACCTGACACTGAAGTGATACAAGGTCACCAAGAGCAGAGAAAACCTCACAGCACATTTACCATGCAAGGAACGAATTCGATGCATTAGTACCAATACAATGAATGATGCAGGAAACCTTGTTTGTATATAGTGACCTAGTACTGGCTGTTGGGTCACCACACACACACACACACACACTCACATAGTGTCAGTAACACTGCCACATTCCCTTCCCAACAAGCACATTTAACGCTCGCCAGTGTCATTGCACCTTTAACCCTCGCCTGATGAGCATGAAAAGGCCTTTTTTCCGCAGGTCAGAGGATCACTATGTCATGTCATCATTTCATAAGGTGGATGTATGAAATGCATGTTATAAACTGAGTTAGTGTTGTAACTGGAGCCTCTTAGTAATCATGTTAAGACTGAGCCCGTACTAATATTTGATGCCATATTTTCTCACCATTTGTGCAGGAATAGTGTGGCCAAAAATGAAAATTCACTCATTTTTCCCCATTCTGATGAATGTTATTGCTGATTTGAATGCTGATATTTTTACCCACAGTTTATTGGGTGGATAAACCACAACAGAATTTTCATTATTGGCTGAACTTTCCATTTACAGGGACAGTTCACATAAAAAAATGAAAATTTTCTTACAGTTTATTCACATGCTCCAACAGTTCTGTTGAACACAAAACAAGATATTCGCAAGAGTGTTGTTGTTTTTTACAACACTTGACATATATAGTAGGAAGAAAAAATGCCGTGAAATTCAATTGCTGTTTTTTCCCCAACATCCTTCAGAACATCTCCCTTCATTGTAAAAAATTATTAACTGACTTAAAGTAGATAAACTGTTTTTAAAGTAATTAGTTGACTTAAAAACGTGAGTAAATCTGTTTCTTTTAAAGAGATTAGTTGACTTTAAAATGAGTTTAAACTCATTTTTAAGTGATTAGTTGACTCTTCTTTTAGTAAGTGAGAGAATTCACTGTTTTTAAAGCGATTAGTTGACTTTGCTTAGATAAGTGAGTAAACCTGTTTCTTTTCAAGCGATTAGTTGACTTTAAAAATAGTTTGAACTCATTTCTTTAAGCGGTTAGTTGACTTTTTAAAAAATGAGTAAATTGATTGTTTTTAAAGTGATTAGTTGGCTAAAAATAATTTAAATACTTCTTTAAGCGATTAGTTGACTTTTAAAAGAGAGTGAATTTATAGTTTTTAAAGCGATTAGTTGATAAAAAATAGTTTGAACTCATTTCTTTAAGCGATTAGTTGACTTCTTTAAAAGAGAGTGAATTTATAGTTTTTAAAGTGATTAGTTGACTTTGCTTAGATAAGTGAGTAAACCTGTTTCTTTTTAAGCGATTAGTTGTCTTTTCTTTAAAATGTGAGTCAATTAATTGATTTTAAAGAGATTAGTTGACTACTTAAAGTGAGTGAACTTGTTTCTTTTTAAGCGATTAGTTGACTTTTCTTTTAAAAAGTGAGTAAATTGATTGTTTTTAAAGCGATTAGTTGACTTTTCTTTTAAAAAGTGAGTAAATTGATTGTTTTTAAAGCGATTAGTTGACTTTAAAAATAGTTTGAACTCATTTCTTTAAGCGGTTAGTTGACTTTTTAAAAATGAGTAAATTGATTGTTTTTAAAGCGACTAGTTGACTAAAAATAGTTTAAACTCACTTCTTTAAGCGATTAGTTGACTTTAAAAATAGTTTGAACTCATTTCTTTAAGCGATTAGTTGACTTTAAAAATAGTTTGAACTCATTTCTTTAAGCGGTTAGTTGACTTTAAAAATAGTTTGAACTCATTTCTTTAAGCGATTAGTTGACTTTAAAAATAGTTTGAACTCATTTCTTTAAGCGGTTAGTTGACTTTTTAAAAATGAGTAAATTGATTGTTTTTAAAGCGATTAGTTGACTAAAAATAATTTAAACTCACTTCTTTAAGCGATTAGTTGACTTCTTTTAAAAGTGAGTGAATTCATTGTTTTTAAAGCGATTAGTTGATAAAAATAGTTTAAAGTCATTTCTTAAAGCAATTAGTTGACCTTTGTTTTACAAATTTGTAAATTGGTTGTTTTTAAAGCGATTAGTTGACTAAAAATTGTTTCAAGTAATTTCTTTAAGCGATTAGTTGACCTTTGTTTTAAAAGTGAGTGAATTCATTGTTTTTAAAGCGATTAGTTGACTTTAAAAATAGTTTGAACTCATTTCTTTAAGTGGTTAGTTGACTTTTCTTTTAAAAAATAAGTAAATTGATTGTTTTTAAAGCGATTAGTTGACTAAAAATAATGTGAGCTCACTTTAAGCGATTTGTTGACTTTTCTTTTTTAAAAATGAGTAAATTGATTGTTTTAAAGGGATTAGTTGACTTTGCTTAAATAAGTGAGTAAAGCTGTTTCTTTTAAACTTTTTTTGCTTAAACAATTTTTTTTAAAGCGATTAGTTGACTTTAAATTAAGTTTAAACTCATTTCTTTAAGCGATTAGTTGACTTTTCTTTAAAACAATTACTTGACTTAAATTTTGTGTTCAACTCATTTCATTTAAAGCGATTAGTTGACTTTAAAAAGGGAGTAAATTCATTGTTTATAAAAGCGATTCGTTGAGTTTCCTCTAAAAAATGAGTAAATGTATTGTTTTTAAAACGATTAGTTGAATTTTCTTTAAAATTAAACAATTCTTTTGATGCGATTACTTGACTTTAAAAAGTAAGTTAATTGCTTTAAAGCATTTAGTTGACTTAACTTAAAGTGAGTGAAACCGTTGCTTTTAAAGTGATTAGTTGACTTATTTTAAAAGTTGGTAAACTCATTGCTTTTAAGACAATTGTTTGACTCTCCTTTAAAAATTGTTTAAACTAATTTCTTTTAAAACAATTGGTTCACTTTGCCTTAAAGTGAGTAAATTTGTTACTTTAAAATGAGTTGAAACTCATTTCCTTAAGCAATTAGTTGACTTTTCTGTTAGAAAGTGAGTAAATTCATAGTTTTTTAAGCGATTAATTGACTACTTAAAGTGAGTAAACTTGTTGCTATTAAAGCATTTGACTTAACTTAAAGTGAGTAAACTTGTTGCTTTTAAAGTGATTAGTTGACATTTTTTAAAGTTGTTAAACTCATTGCTTTTAAGACAATTGGTTGATTTTCCTTTATAAAATTGTTTAAACTAATTCATTTTAAAACAATTGGTTGACTTTCCCTTAAGAAAGTGAATAAATTTGTTACTTTAAAATGATTAGTTGACTTTACTTAAGGACGTAAACCCATTTCTTTTAAAGCAGTTAGTTGACTTCTTTAAAAAGTGAGTGAAATTGTTTCTTTTAAAGTGATTAGTTGACTTAAAATGAGTTGAAACTCCTTTCTTTAAGTGATTAGTTGAATAAATTCATTGTTTTTAAAGCGATTAGTTGACTAAAATAGTTTCAACTCATTTTTTGAAGCAATTAGTTGACTTTTCTTTTAGAAAGTTAGTAAATTCATTGCTTTTAAAGTGATTAGTTGACTTTAAAATGAGTTTAAACTAATTTCTTTAAGCGATTAGTTGACTTTTCTTTAAAAAGTGAGTCAATTAATTGCTTTTAAAGAGATTAGTTGACCGCTTAAAGGGAGTAAACGCAAAAAATGGTTACTCATTTATTTAAAAGTGATTACTTGACTTTTCTTTAATAATGTGTGTTTCTAATTGTTTCTTTTTAAAGGAATGTTTAGTTGACTTTCCTTTAAAAAGTGAGTAAACTTGTTACTTTAAAGTGATTAGTTGACTTTTTTTTAAAAGTGAGTAAACCCATTTTTAAGCGATTAGTTGACTTAAAAAATAGTTTCTTTTAAAGTGGTTAATTGACTTTCCTTTAACAAGTGAGTAAATTCATTACTTTTAAAGATATTAGTTGACTACTTTAATAAGTGAGTAAATGTGTTGCTTTTAAAGATATTAGTTGACTACTTTAATAAGTGAGTAAATGTGTTGCTTTTAAAGATATTAGTTGACTACTTTAATAAGTGAGTAAATGTGTTGCTTTTAAAGGAATTAGTTGAATTCCCGTTAAAATTAGTTCAAGCTCATTTCTTTTTAAGCGATTAGTTGACCTTTCTTTGAGGAAGTGAGTCAATAAATTACTTTTAAAGAGATTAGTTGACCACTTAAAGTGAGTAAACTTGTTTCTTTTAAAGCGAATAGTTGACCTTTCTTTTAGAAAGTCAGTCAATAGCTTTTAAAGTGATTAGATGACTTTAAAGTAGTTTAAGCTCATTTGTTTTCAAAGCAATCAGTTGACTGTTCTTTTCAAAAGTGAGTGAACTTTTTTCGTTCAAAACAATTTGTTGACTTTACTTTAAACGTAATGGTTTTACTGACTTAAAGTAAAATTGTTTCTTTTAAAGCAATTAGTTGGATTTACTTAATATATTTGTGTTTAATCTAATTTCTTTGAAAGTGAATAGTTGATTTTTCCTAAGTAATTAAACTGTTTCTTATAAAGATATTAGTTCTCTTTAATATTAGTTTTCCCTAAAAAAAGTGAGTTAATCCTTTGTTTTGCAAGAGATTAATTGATTGTGCTTAGCACTTTTATGCCTTAAAATTATTAAAGGGCCACGAAACCCCCTGTCTCAGCAGGGTGTTTTCACACCTCTGTTTTGAAAAAAGTCAGGAAAGTTGGGCGTGTCCAGCTCTGGGAGTGTGGGAGTGTCGGGGGAGGGAAAGAGGGTAAGATTTTGCATAGAAGGGAGTTAACATTTGGGCACGCGCTAAGTTTCACAGGCAAAACAAACACACAGAGGCTGATTTGATACGGCGAATAAGAGAAAAAAATCCTCCGCATTTCTCTGTAACTTATGTACTCGGTAGGTAGCGTCAGAAAGCCGTGTGTGTATAGAATATCCTGTCACAAATTGCAGCGAAAATCCTGCACGACGGGAATAGTTTGTGTTTACATGTTTACACTCGCAGAGCAGCATTTAAACAAAGGGCAGTCCACTGCAAACACTTACCAAATCTGTAGGCAGACAATCAAACTGGAGCTGTGTCTTTTTATTAAAAGGAGACGAGCAGCAAATCAGGATTTCACCATTTCCAGATGAGAAAAAGCTCTCGGGTAAAAATGTTCCTTACAAACGCGTTTCTGTCGCGTGCACTGTAATCCACACGTGAGTCCAGCTGCTCTCTCATAAAGGGAAAATGAAAACAAAACCTTCGTTGCAACACACTATTAACACCTACGAATTTTGTCTTGAAATTCTTGTACTTTCACTTGTTTTGGCAACACAACGTGGCGTCTCTCTGCCGTCTGAACAGTGTAAACTGGTAAACAGTCTCCGGAGCTATCATGCATATTAATGAAGTTTCACGCCACACACAATAGAGCGCGCTGATTGGTTTGAAGCACGTCTTTCTCATGAATTAATGCCGCACACTCAGATACGTAAGAACGTCCTAGAAAAGACAGACAGCCACTCTCCGGCTGGATTTACACCTAAGTATCTCATGGCCGTGACGCAGCTTCAAAAATTAGTTTCAAACCGGAAGAACGAATTTGCTCAAAATAACGCAAAAACAACCAATTTTCACTTTTTAGTGCGATATATGTGTCCTAATAGTGTTTATAGCAGCGTGGGACACAGATATGACTGTCAACAGCTCAAAACATGTGTTTTGGTGTTTCGTGACCCTTTAAGTAAATGAAGTATATACCTAATTATAAAAATTGAGTTGTCAATTGAACTGTTGCGAGACACCGTGGGTTTAATCACTTTTTAAGTGAAGTCAACTTGTCACTTTTTTAAGTAACTAGTTTACTTTTTAAAGCAAAGTAACTAATAGTTTTTAAAAGTGTCTGTGTTCAACAGAACAAGTAACCGTGGATGAGTAAATAATGACCGAATTTTCATTTTTGGGTGAACTGTCCCTTTAAGAAAGCTTTTAGTGTTATAATAAGTGTCAAAGAATCTCCACAAGGCGGCACTGATGGAAAAACCCGCCTGAAATCAGATGAAATTTTAAGATGTATAACAACGGTTGACTGTTTTGGTTTTAAACATGAACTCATGTTTAGGAAATGTATACAAAGACATGCCTTTATACAGGAGGTTTTACCAACCCAACGAGGTGATTTTTATTGACCCCTAGTGTATGATAATGAGCCTAGTCTAATATTCTGATGCAGTATACTTGACTCCTGTAAGCCACGAGCACCTAAAAACAATTAAATGTTGGTGCGAGATGGCATAATTGGAGAGTTAACTTCACCCGACCTCAATGTTTAAGCAATATTAAGCCACTGATAAAGAACAGTCTGTATCATAGCACTTCCCAGTAGTTCCAATGAATGAACACACAAAAAAAGCAAGTCATTTTGGCTCTGTATGTAATAGTGAGAGAACTTTGTTCGGGATGATTATTTTTTAAAGAAATAAAATTTGTTTTTTATTAAAGATTGTCGTGTTGTGAGTGCTGTTTCAGAGGTGTCTTGCACTGTAAAAATCACGTCATAAATGTATGTTTTTATGCTTTTGAATTGCATTAAAGGAGCTTGATCTTTAAAGGTGCGGTATGTAAGTTTGACACCCAGTGGTTGAACTGGGTATTGCACTCCTAGATCAAAATAAACGCACGCGTGGGATGCCAGATTGAGTACAGGAGCGAGTGATTTAAACCGTGTTCTAAATAAAATCAATGACACGCGATAGAAGGAATTCTGTTCCATATTAAAATGAGTTTTAGTTCTAACCAAACCTCGAATTGAGATATTAGAAACGGCTTCTATATTTCTCACAGCTCAACATGTGAAACCTATGACAGTGCACCTCAGGTAAGCCTCGTTTGTTTTATTCAGTGCTAAATGCTAACAATGCGAGTTTGAATGGATTCTAAACCTTACCGTTTCGTGAGTGAGTGCTTATTCTGTGCTTCTGAAAGGCTGTATTTACATTTCTGTCATGTTTCGTCTGGTGCAAACAGCTAAACTGCTGTTTGCGTGTTGTTAGGACACGAGATTACAATGTAACCTGCTCACCTAATGTTTACGTTCGTAATGTTTATATCATTTGCTAATTAATAACCTCATGTGGAACTGAATCTGTCTCATTTCGACGTCTGATACTGTCCATTTCGGTCACAGACTCATGCTTTCAGGGCCTTCCTGACTGAATGAATGAAATACGCTGTTTTCCAACAAGGCAACCCGGAGTGCTGAAATATAATTGGCTAAACTGGCATTGTGCAGGTTAACTTGACCTAAACAAAGACAGCGTTCCGGCACGGAAAAAACATTTTCAAAGCAGAATATCTGACTTCAGCATTGTTTTTCTGTTAAACAAGTATGTTCACTTGGGAAGTATCTTAAATATCTGCAAACATATTATGGTATTTTTATGCTTTAGAAGAGTCAAAAACTTACAATACAGCACCTTTAATCCAACAAATGTTGATGTTGAAAAGTTTGACAACGTGGCTTTTATTGACATTTTTAATAGTTTGAAGAGCTATATTGTTGTAAATTTTAGCACAAAAACATGGTAATAAACTGCCAGTACATTTTCTGTTATTTTATATAAACACTCACTGGCCACTTTGTTAGGTACACCTGTCCAACTACAAATTTGGAGAATGGCCAGACTGGTTCCAGCTGATATAAAGGCAACAGTAACTCAAATAAGAACTCGTTACAACCGAGGTCTGCAGAAGAGCGTCTCTGAATGCACAACACGTCCAACCTTGAGGCGCATGGGCTACAGCAGCAGAAGACCACACCGAGTGCCACTCCTGTCAGCTAAGAACAGGAAACTGAGGCTACAATTCACACAGGCTCACCAAAACTGGACAATAGAAGATTGGAGAAACGTTGCCTGGTCTGATGAGTCTCCATTTCTGCTGCCACATTCGGATGGTAGGGTCAAAATTTGGCATCAACAACATGAAAGCATGGATCCATCCTGCCTTGTATCAACAGTTCAGACTGTTGGTGGTGGTGTAATAGTCACAGCCTACCTAAGTATTGTTGCTGACCATGTTCATCCCTTTATGAGTACAGTGTACTCATCTTTTAATGGCTACTTCCAGCAGGATAACGCTCCATGTCATAAAGCGCAAATCATCTCAGACTGGTTTCTTGAACATGACAATGAGTTCACTGTACTCAAATGGCCTCCACAGTCACCAGAGCTCAATCCAATAGAGCACCTTTGGGATGTGGTGGAACGGGAGATTCGCATCATGGATGTGCAGCCGACAAATCTGCAGCAACTGTGTGATGCTATCATGTTAACATGGAGCAAAATCTCTGAGGAATATTTCCAGTACCTTGTTGAATCTATGCCATGAAGGATTAAGGCAGTTCTGAAGGGAAAAAAGGTCCAACCTGGTACTAGTAAGGTGTACCAAATAAACTGGCCGGTGAGTGTATATTGTTTTAAACTACTAAAATGTCAATGAAAGTCACTTTGTTAAACTGCAGAGTTGAATTGTCCACATAATAAGTCGACAGAGCAGAGATTAGGACCAAGATTAGGGGTTTAAATCTTTTTTTTTTAAATAATAAATAATAATAAAATATTTTGAGATTGAAAATAAAAATAAAAATTGAGATTGAAAAAAATTTCAATCCTCACATCTTGATCTCTGTCGGCTTTTATAATGTTAAAAATTCAACTCTGCGGTTTAACAAAGTGACATTTATTCGGTTTTTGCTCTTATTTTCCCTTCCACATGCTATTCCCCACCTAGCAAAATTCATGTGGCTCAAATCCGGCCCACACCAGACACTTACATCCGCATGTAATGATGGCTTTAGGGCGGTCCGCTCCTGTTTGCCAGATCTGGGCCACAATTAAGCCATAGCAATATCACATATCAGCCAGAATTCAACCAAATGAATCAGAACTGACCCTATTCTGGGTCAAAGTTTGCTTTTATTCTGGCCCAGATCTGGCCCACACCAGACACTTGCTGGGTGTGGCAAAGTACACAAATCCCAGCATGCATTGCAGTATGAATACACTCTATAGTCATTGATGCTCCAGTTTTCATTATTTGCTGTTGATTCTGCTGTTTATGTTGACGTTGTTGATTTAGTCACTTTTAGTCTCTTGTTTGTGATGTTTGTGAGTTTTGTTCATTTTGTTGATTGTCACCGTTGTTGAGGTTCATACGCTGATTACTGATGTCTCTGAGCAGAAGTTGAACCATAGAATCTTTTAGCTTATAAACCTTCATAATTCTGTGGCATGTGCAAGCATGTTATTTAATAATGGATTAAACATTGGTTAACATCAGTGACTTATATTATTTCATCACAGGTTGTGCCTCATTTAATTTTATTGTTTTGTTTTTTTACTTGGCTTGTTTGCTGTAATGAATAAACTTGTCAAGCAAAGTTCTTAAAAGTTACAGCAGCCCAAAAGAACATTTATATTAAGAGGTTCAGGGCAAACACTTTTCTCCATGATGGTGACTTTAGTCTATGTGGTCCACATATGTTTTAAAATAACTGGGCCACATTTGCCTTATCTTCTCTGGGCCGCTTTAGGCTCACAGCCACATTAGCCAGAGCTAACTGTGCCGAATATTTGCCAAAAGTGGCCCACATTTATTTTAGGATAACTGGGCCACATTTGCCATATCTTCTCTGGGCCGCTTTAGGCTCACAGCCACATTAGCAAGAGCTTACTGTGCCAAATATTTGCCAAAAGTGGCCCACATTTGTTTTAGGATAACTGGGCCACATTTGCCATATCTTCTCTGGGCCGCTTTAGGCTCACAGCCACATTAGCCAGAGCTAACTGTGCAGAATATTTGCCAAAAGTGGCCCACATTTATTTTAGGATAACTGGGCCACATTTGCCATATCTTCTCTGGGCCGCTTTAGGCTCACAGCCACATTAGCCAGAGCTAACTGTGCCGAATATTTGCCAGAAGTGGCCCACATTTGTTTTAGTATAACTGGGCCACTATAGGCTCAAATCCACATTAGCCATAGTTTACTGTGCTGAATATTTGGCAAAAGTGGCCCACATATGTTTTAAAATAACTGGGCCACATTTACCATATTTTCTCTGGGCCACATTAGGCTCACAGCCACATTAGCCAGATTTTACTGTGCCGAATATTCGCCAAAAGTGGCCCACATATGTCTTAAGATAACTGGGCCACATTTGCACTTACACGTGTGAGCCACTTTAGGTTTAGACCCAGATTACCCTTAAATGATTATGCCACATTTTTGCCAACTGTGGCCCACATTTGTCCTCCATCATTTGGGCCAAATTTACAATTTTCCACATGGGCCACATTAGGCTCATATTCAGATTACATTTTGCCATAAGTGCCAAATCTTTGCCTTAAATGTCCCATATATGAATTTGAATCTTTGGCCCCCCTTTGCCATTGTACAGGTGGCCCACTTCAGGCTCACATTCATTTTGTCTGGGCCGAAGGAAGACCACCAGTGCCACATAACTGCCGAAAATGGCCCACATTCGTATGCTTTCTGGGTCAGTTAGAAATTACAGTTGCCCTTTTAAGTTGAATCAAATTAACCTTAAGTCATTTTAATTTAAAGGACATTAAGCTGACTTAAAACAGCTTGTATATCTTTAAATTGAGAATTAGGTTGAAACATTATTAACTAACGAACATTAAGAATCAACGTGAATTTGCAGCTTTCACTTCAGATTTCACTTTCAGACTGGGACATTTCCAAAAAAGAAGAAAACAGGGATAATCAGTGTGGGGGAAAAAGCTAGTTTTTACACTATAATATATGATACATAATATGTAAGTGGCCAACACGGTGGTTCAGTGGTTAGCGCTGTCGCCTCACAGCAAGAAGGTCGCTGGTTCCAGTCTCGGCTGGGTCAGTAGGCATTTCTGTGTGGAGTTTGCATGATGTTCTCCTTGTGTTGATGTGGGTTTTCTCCAGGTGCTCCGGTTTCCCCCACAGTCCAAACACATGCGCTATAGGGGAATTGGGTAAGCTAAATTGTCCGTAGTGTGCAGTTGAAGTCAGAATTATTAGCCCCCCTGTTTATTTTTTTCCCCCAATTTCTGTTTAACGCAGAGAAGATTTTTTTCCAACACATTTCTAATCATAATAGTTTTAATAACTCATCTCTAATAACTGATTTATTTTATCTTTGTCATGATGACAGTAAATAATATTTGACTAGATATTTTTCAAGACACTTCTATACAGCTTAAAGAGACATTTAAAGACTTAACTAGGTTAATTAGGTTAATTAGGCAGGTTAGGGAAATTAGTAGGCCCACACAGAATCTGCACGCGCAGAATTCCGCAGATTTTCTGCAGATTTCTGCAGATTTTTAGCCCATCATTAATTCTGTTTATTTACTTAAAGTTAACTATTTACAGTTAATCTAATTGGATTTGCATTTTAAACATTAAATTAAGTTAAAAAGATATTATTTTTTATTTAACATATTAAGGTTTTAGTTATGATACTCCCAAAATAATTCAGCAGAAATCGGCAGATTTTTACCAAAATTCTCAGCAGAAATAGCAAAAAACGTCTGCAGATTCTGTCTGGCCCTAGTAATTAGGCAAGTTATTGTATAACGATGGTTTGTTAATACCGGGGCGTTTGGATCAAGAAATTATACAGTCCTCTGCAACACCTTTGACCAGTATTACCTAAATAAATAAATAAAAATGCGAAGTTGCGGCAAAATAATGAATAAAATAATGGATAAAAGTGAGGCTATGATCAAATAAATGAAAAAAGTGCGAATGCTTGAGCAAGCAGCTACGGACACAGGCCCTTGCGGCTAAAAAACGCACCGGCCCACCGGGAAATTCTCCCGGTCCTCCCAATTAGCCAAACCGGGCCTGTTAAATAAATAAATAAAAATAAATAAATAAAGAAGCCCAGCTGGAGGCATCGAGGGAGCTGAATCGAGCGCTCTTGTATACAAATACTGTAAGTCAATGGAAAAGCGGTTGTTCCTTGCGCCACCTGGTGGTTATTGCGTAAAGCACAGAATTGTTTTTTTTAAAAAATGAAAATGTGGCCTTTACAGCTGCGGTACGCCGCGTGACTACGGATCACAAAATGCAGTACTGCGCAGGAAGAAACGCGCGTTCTTAGTAGCCATATCTGTACCAACCACAGGACGTGCGCAAGCTAAGCAACCATAAATAAAAGTCTGTTCAGTTTGCTAGGATCATCAATCATCATCAAATGTGATCAAGAGTGAGTTTTACAAGTTTAAAATGTTTTAAAACAGTGCATGTGTGTAATGAATTACAGCGATTTACTTCAGATTTACTTCATCAACACAGCCGCATGTCAGAACAATTATAAAAGACGCTTCAATCCCGGTTTGTGGACGTCAAATCAGGTTTATTTTGTACATTAACGTAACAGATATCCATACAGCAGTGGAGATTAACCTGTATCCTGTCACATTTGCATGCAAAAACAGTGCAAAGCTAAATGCGCGCTGTGTGTGTGTGTGTATTTGTGTGTGTGCGTGAACTCATCCTTGCAACTCCACAACATGCATCAAATACTTATTGGTAAGATTCTTACTGTAGTTTTTCTCACAAAGGTTACGTGAGATCTGCTTCCTTCTTGTTTGTCTGTTGTCTGACGCAGCCGAGGTAGCTGCTGCCAGGCACGTGAAAGCGGTGGGCGTGAAGGACTAGCCTTAAAGGCGCAGTACACAAAAACCGATAGCTGATGCTAAATGCTACAAAATAGAAACTTATGAAAGGTATAATAAATAATCTGATGGGTGTTTTGAGATGAAACTTTACAGACACATTCTGGAGACACAAAAGACTTATATTAAATCTGGAAAAAGGGGTAACCTATAGGTGCCCTTTAAATGTTTAGTTTACAATACCTGGAGTTCTGTTTTACCAGTTGTTTTGTATTATAGAACTTAATATTTAATGTTTATGAGTTTCTTTAAGCATATGCTTTTAAATGATGATTCATGTTTTAATATGGAAATTATTCATAAATCACTTTGCCTTTCCACTCATATTTATTTTCAGAGATATTGTAATAAAGGAGTTGTCCAACACCTACGTAATTTTTTTTATGAGAACAATTGTGTACCTTCATTTCAATTGTACCATAAAAAGGTACAGAACAGTATTATAAGAGGTCTTTTCTGTACCATACAAGGCAATGGTTCTCAAAGTGGGGGTCGGGACCCCCCAAGGGGTTGCGGGACAATGAAGAGGGAGTCGCCTGGTGATTTCCAAAAATCTATTTATTTTTATTAAACCATAAGAATAACCATAAGAATAAATGAATCGTTTATAGTTACTATATACTATATAGTTACTATAGTAGCTTATAGTTACTAGTTCTATTGGACTGTGACCCAGGGGGTAATTACATTATATTAAAGACACAGCAATAGCGTCAGATGCAGCAGATTGATTTTATAACAGCAGGTTAAACTTTCTGGCACATTTACAGCATTGACATACATTAAAAAAAATTAAACGAAGAATAGACTTGGGTCTATTGGTGTGTGTGTGCCATTGCATGCATGGTTTCTGTATTTATAACCACCTCAGAGGATATTTGGGGTCGCGAGTCACTGACATTGTTATTTTGGGGGTCGCGGGCTGAAAAGTTTGGGAACCCCTGATATAAGGGAGAATTTTTACAAAGGTACAAAACTGTTCCTTAAGCAACACTTTTTGTACCACCGTGTACCTTTTTTCTGAGAGTGTGTAGTGACTATATTACAAAACGTTTACAGTAAAAAGGTGTAAAAACTGTTGTTTTTTTATAAGAACTTTGTATTATTTATCTTCACTTTCGTCCACATTTAAAAAAATCTTTTTTACTTTTTTGAAAACAAGAAAAATAACATCACTGCATTGAAGAGAAACTACAATAACAAAAAAATAGGAAAGAGAAGAAAAAAAACTTTACAAAGCCGCAATCATTAAGAAAAAAGATTATCATAAGCTTTAAGAAACTTCTTCGTATTATTATTATTAATAAGCTTAAGAGATTCAATATTGAACAAAATTTCAGCAAGAAAGGTATTAAATCTAGGTATTGCCTTTAGGAACTTATTTTTGTGTATTAATATTACAGTGTAACACAAAAAAAATTACAATAAATCAAGAGCATGATCATTATCAGAGAAATACAGAAATATATCGTTTATAGCAGGGGCGTTGCTAGACATGAAGCTCTACTGGGGCACTCCCCCCCCCCCCACAAAAAAAAATATATATAGTTATATATAGTTATATATTATACACGACAAATGATGAACAAATAAAAGTATTATTGTTATTGTACAATTATTATTCTAAATTACAGAAATTAATCCTAAAAGTAACTGGAAAACAACGTAAAGACACAACTGGAGTGATGCTAAGATCATTTAAGAAATCTTTTGCATGAATAATAATTTCATTTGAATGACATTCTACAAACAATTCTATAGAATACAAAAAAGCATGTTTTAATTATCTGTTGTCTTAGACATGGCCGAAAATTAGGTTTATTAAGTCTTTACTTCCCTGACTCATCATCCCTCCTTTTTACTTCATAAAAAAATCTATCAGGAGACATGCTTAGTAATCACATTATTTAAACTTTAGTTTTGTCGACTTACAAACTAACTGCGTGCCGTCACCTCCGCATAAAAGGCTCTTACGGCGGTTTCACAATGCATAAGCGGCGCGTGAGCAGCAAGTACTTTTTTTCGGCGTGCATAACAACGGGGCCCGGTGCGAGATACTATTGGAAGAGCAGCGCGTCCGGGTCCAGCAGGAGCGGTGTGTGGGTGTGGTTTTCTGCGCACATGCAGAGATGCGTTAGTTTGCTTTTTGATTAAACTACACTGCTTTCAACAGCGTTGGTTTGGTTGCACACAGAGAATAACGTCTTTATTCCGGGATTACCACTCTTAATACATACACTTGCATATGAAGTAAATCATATCTCAACATGTTTACTGGGGCACTGGTGATTTTTACTGGGGCACGTGCCCCAGTAAATTGGGTCTAGCGACGCCCCTGGTTTATAGACAAATTTAAATAAATAAAACATAATGGTATTCCAAAGAAGTTAAACGTGAGTGCAATTAAAGAATAAGTGAAATCAAGTTTCTTCATGTATATTGCAGAAAGTCCACAAATTAAGTATATCAAAATAATAAGCAATTTGGGAAGTACATTTAGGATATACATTTTAAGATTTTGCATAATGTATCTCTCTTATTTTGTTGGATATGCTGAACTTTCCAGGTAATAACCATACTCTCTTCTGTACATTTGTGAATATATTATTTACCTATTAAAATGATGACGATGATTATGATGAGGATGGACGCTCTGCCTCAAAACCACGTTACATCCCTCGCGGGCTCGCGCTTCTCTCCTCAGCCAATCAGCGCGCGGCTCTGGCGGGGTCGCGCGCGCGGAGGATCAGACGCTCCATATTTAGCTGCAGCGAGTCTCGCAGAGGCTCTGAGTGTTAGAGAAAGCAGGCAGAGAGAGAGAGTTCTGCTCCCAACTTACTTCATGTCACTACTGGCGGAAAACCACGGGAATACGCGCTTATAAAAAGCCACTAGAGCCGAGAACGGAATTCATGGCAGACCGGGGACTGTAAGCGAAGAGAAGACTGGATTTTTTAGTTTCCTCTCAGATGGGAATGTAGCTTAGCTGGTTAGCCTGGCCACTAGCAGTAGCAAGTTAGCTCTGTCGAAGAGCGGAGGCGACATAAGTGGACTTTTACTTGCTATAACGTCATAACACCTCTACAAACCGCCCCAGTCTTTCCAAAGACGTGTTTCTGAAGGCGTCGCCGTCACAGAAACAGAGACTCGGGACTGAATTTGGGCTGACTGAGAGGAACTTACCGTTACCGTTTTAGCTAGCTGGCTAGCTGGCCGTCACGTCAATCTGTCAACCGAACCCGAAATCCCAACCGGATAGTTCGAATCACATACCGGGGATCCGAACATTTCCTCCGGTGACACACGAGCCTCAGGGAAGGTGGACTAATAGCCAGTAACCCGAGAGGAATCGCTCGCGGTGGGTTAACGGAACCGGTTTGTGCGGCCGGAGGGACAGTCAGAGTTTCTGAAGTTCATCAACTGTGAGCCGGGGACGGAACCGGACAGAGACCTCATGAATGGAAATCGGAACTACAGGTGTGTAGAATGTTACTTTCCGCACATCTGGCTGTTTGCAAATTGAAGTCGTGACGAAGGCTTGAAGAGTACTTTGATTAGTTTATCTTCTGTGTTGTGTTGGCACATCTATATATGCGTTTAGTGTGTTTGTAAACATCAGATTTATATATAGTACATGTGCATGTAAAGCGGCGTTGAGCAGATGTTTGTGCCTGTGTTGACAGGTCTAACCTTAGTAGTGACTACTAATGACAGTAGTGTACTGTCCAATGCACCATTAAACCAAGTGGAAAGCGAATGGACATTTAATGTGGATGTGGGAAGTCATTGTTCGTGCCATAAACTCAAGAAATGTCGACTTTGTCATTGTGAACAGTATGTAAAACCATAGTTTAAAGTGTAGACAAGCGTTTTTGTGTCCCCCATGTGAATGGAAGAACTTAATAGAGATATCAGGGAATTTGAAATGGCCTTGGTAACGTCATGGAAATAAATCCGTCTTAATATTCACAGATTTCTGTAGTTTATACTTATAAGTAACTTTAGTTTTGGTCTGTTCTGTAATATCATTGTTCTTAGTGCCATAATGAGGTTCTGTTGTTTGGTTGAAATAATCATTCACAAATTGGTTTGAATGATTTTTAAATTGAGTGGAAACCCATTTAATGCATTAAAATAACCTTTATTAAATAGACATTGTCAAATCATTCTGAAATGATAAATGAATAGGACACAATCTGTTCTAGAACAAGAAGGTTCATTTAGGACTTAATTTCCAACTAGGTTAAATTGCAGCTCGACTTTACACTGTTATAAGAGCATAACAACAATACTACTAATAGTATATTATAGGGTTGTCGCAATACCATTTCATGTTGTGATACTATGCTAGCTGAAGTATTGTGATACCAATTAGTATTACCATACTGTAATTCATAACTCAAATCCATGAAATAAAGAAAATTGCCAGAAATACTATGCATTAGGCATGGGAGGTTAACCACCAAAATTTTCTGTAATAGCGTTCCTAAGGTATGTGTAAGATTTTTTTATTTACATTTTTTTAGGACGGTATCTCCAGCAGAAAAGATATCCAAATATGTCATTTTAAATTGTAAAGAAATTTGTGTTTTTGAAACTAATGAAGACAGCAGAAGTCAATGATTCACTTTAATTATTTAGCCTGACATGTTTACTGCTCTAAAATATTATAAATGTTTCAAAAAATAAAATATATTGTTTTCAAAGGGGAAAAAAAGTTTTTGTTTTTTACCCAGACATTTAAAAAGAATATATTTTAGAGCAGTAATCGCAATACCGTGATATTTTTATCCAAGGTTATCATATCATCATAATCTTACACCGGCCCATGCCTACTATATATTAGATGTTATAATAGGCCTACTTGAATTGAATCAATGATTCCCTTATTATTGAAAAAAGTATTTGCATGTCACTTCACCTGAAATGTATTTGTTCTTTTTGTTTATTTTGTAGATAACTGACCAACAAAAATACATTAAAATAAAGATACAAATTATACCAAATAAAATTTTCATTAATAATAAAATTAGCATTTTTCCAAACAAATTAAGCTTTATGAAGTGGTCAAATTCAGTTTTAATGTTTCCAGTATCTGTTGTATTTTTTTCTCAGTCTTATCAGGTAAGTAATTCAAAAATTACCTTTGTGAGTTGCTCTTTTTAAGAGATTGTTGCAGTTGTTGTAGCTACTAAATCATATTGACAGCAGCAGAAATGAACAGATTCAGATTAAATCTAAACTGTCAGAAAACGTGCAATAGGCTACCATAAAATGCGTGAATTCTACAGAGTTTGCAACTTTCAAGTGCCCCACAGCACAGACTTTTCAAATAAAATGGTCTATTGTTGCACAAACGCATTTTAGTGACTTCCAAATGCAACATTATGTATTGTAGATAGAGCGTTAATGATGATACTACCGTTTACAAACTACAGAGGCACCGCCAGTATTTTGGAGCCATCGTATCACGATACTACAATAGTACCGGTAAGCCGTGCAACCGTAGTATATTATATATATATATTTTTTTTATGTTTTTGGTTTTTATTAATCCTATTACATTGCTTATGTTCATAAAAAGTAAATCTGTGACCATTAGTAAATTTTAGAAAAAGCTCAAAAACCTGTAGGTGTTTTTTTTAAGAGCTTTTCAAAATACATTCTGTCTAAAATATTTATTTTGAACCATGTTTTATTTCAAAGGTGCCCAAAGTAGGGCCTGCGGGCCAAAGTTGGCCCTTGGTAACCTTTGGTTTGGCCCGCCATCCGCTCTGAAATGAGTGGGAGAATGATGGGAAGTTGGTTGGGGCGAATGCCTTTGACAGAGATCGACATTTCGAGTTTACCATAACCTTTATGGTTGAGGAGCTACAAAAAAAGCCAACTAAAATGAATAGTTTCATTTAAATATTGTAAATGAATCAGGCTTTTAAAAGGTAAATCTGTAAACTTTGTCTGTAAACTTGACAGAAAGAGGACAATGCACAAGACATCGGCGAGTAAATCAAGGCCAAGGCAGGAGCAGCTCGATGAGTGAATTCAGCATTGAACTCCATTGTGTTATAAATGGAGTTGTTTATGTTTTTTTCTATAATAATTTCAGTATAAAATAAAAAAAAATTATACTGAATCATTAATTAAAATCTTTTAAAGCAATGTTTTCTAGTTATTTTTAAATGATAGTGCAAAAAAAAAAAAAAAAGGAAAATTACCCATGGCAAATTTAATGTAATACAGTTTGGTATTAACTTCTCATATCCCTCAATCAAGTTTGGTTTTTGGCCCCTCCTAAGAAAAAGTTTGTGCACCCACCCCTGTTTTATTTAAATGTTAATTGTAGCTAAAAGCCTTTCCCCTTATTAAATTTGTGAATTCCCAAGATTGATCCATAGACAAATGTTTCTGTATAATACTGAGTTCATGTTTTTACTGTTCTTGTTCTAGTGTGGTTTAGATCAGAGCAATTATCTCATTGTGCCTCATCGTGGGCATTTTAAAGGCTAAATGTGAGTCATTTTATAATATGAAGAAGCACTGGCCAGACACGATGGGGGCGTTTTTCTCCTGTAACAAGCCGTAAGAGGGGTATAATCAGGCCAGGTGAGTGACTTCCCATAGCCTCAATGACCTCGAAGTCAGAAGTTCATTTCTGGCATGAACGGCAACAGTTCCCATTTTTAAGTGCCCTCAGTTAAAGTCAC
Organism: Danio kyathit; assembly: GCA_903798195.1. Lineage (NCBI taxonomy): Eukaryota > Metazoa > Chordata > Actinopteri > Cypriniformes > Danionidae > Danio > Danio kyathit. The sequence goes on from CAIGQS010000161.1 coordinate 61,335, forward strand.
ATTCCTCATTGTTTATGGATGTTTCCTTGAATGATGCTTGCTCTGTGTTGACTAAGGGGGCTTGTCAGAAATCTCCAAGGGTGGAATACCCCATCTGAAGGGGCTTTGTGAAGAAAAGTTATTTGGGTTTTCCCTTAGAACACATTCACTGTTTCTATAGCAATTCTGGGAAATCATGTCTATTTTAGATAGTATCAAAATGCTGTTTATGTTTGGGGTGCAGTGGTTACTCCACAATTGATTTGGTACCCTAGTTTAACCCTTTAAGGTGCACTCCTTAAAAATATGTTTTTTGGCCCACACTTGGATTGAATGATACACTGACACCACTGTAATAAATAGTAATAAGCAATTAAATAATAATGATAGCCTATGGATAAAAGGTCAACCAGGTGGTTATGATCCCTGTTAAAGGTTTAAGCATTATAGCCTGTATTCTGGTGGTATGATTGCTAGGGCTGCATGATATTGAAAGCAAACTGACATTGCGATATTTTATTTTTCTACGATATATATTGCGATGTTGAATATATAATTTCACCAGATGAAATTAATGTCTATTTGTAAAGAATTCATAATTTTTGAAACCTTGGGATGATTTTCTAAGGGAGTACAATGTTTCCTCTAGGATTTTTCCCAGCTGTGGCGGCAGGCTTTTTTTTTTTTTTTACACAGATCTGCCAACTATTTCAAAGACAAATATTACACGCAGTATTACAAGTCGAGAAAGCATTCATGTAATATGAGCATGCGAATCTCTTTGCTTGCGCGCCAATTTTCTCTTCGTGCACAAAACTTCTTGCACGCACTCAAATTTACATGCTCTAGTGCAGATGTTCTCGTGCGCTCTTCATTAAGCGCTGCTTATTTATTGCGATTTAGTGCGTTTTAGTGCGTTTTCCGACATTAACGCGTCCTGAAGTAAAGTGAAACGGCTATAAACTCTAGAAAGATAAGTATACTAATGGAAACTGTGTTCATCTTAACTGAAAGCTACGCCGTGTTTGCTGGCGCCCCACGCATCACGCACCTGTCAATCAGTCAGTCAGCATGTCACCTTAAAGGGTTGAACAAATAGCGCACAGCACTACTACGGTTACAGAAATGTTTGCGCTGTTATAATTCACTTACCTTTTAATATGTTTTGGTGCGATTATAACCCGCTATAAAAAAAACACGACTAAATGTTTTAAATGAGAAGTTGTAATGTAACCGTGGCGGGATGAATTTTGGCGTGGCGGCCCGCCACGGATGAATGAATGTAGCGGAAACCTTGGGAGTACAATGACATATAATGTAATAAATAAACCAATCGCAAATATAGTAGAGAAACAACACTGTGCAAACAAAATATACAGTGCTATATGATTTTCTGGATGTCTAGCAATATTTAGATGCACAAATTTTATAATCAAATGTAAAATAACACCATATAGTGTGTATATATAGAAAAACAATTAATGTTCCTTAAAGTTAAAAATGTAATTTCTTATGCCTGAATACTTTTAAACTGAATTAAATGATAAAATCGCACACAAATAATAAATGTTTTGGTAAACTCCACAAATCATGAGTGTTTTCAAATGTGTTTTTCAAATTCTGGTCAGTAATAATACAGATTAAACTTTGTAGATCCTGAGATGTGTCTATTGTGGATGCACACATTTCGATATCGATGCTGAAACTATATATTCTTTAGATAAAAATACAATAGTAGTTTTTATTACTTTTCTAAAATAAGTTTTATTTAAATGTTTGGGCAAAAAACAACTGTTTTCTATTGAACACAATATATTTTATTTTAAGAAACGTTTACAATATTTTGTAACAGTAAACATGTTAAAGTTAATCATTGACTTCTGCTTCATTAGTTTCAAAATCCCAGCTTACTAGGGATGCAACTATTATAAATTTTGGTTGTATGAATAATAATTCAGTCATTCGTTCATTTTCTTTTCGGCTTAGTCGCTTTTTTAATCTGGGGTCGCCACAGCGGAATAAACCGCACTGTGGACAATTTAGCTTACCCAATTCCCCTGTACCGCATGTCTATAGAGTTTGGACTGTGGGGGAAACCGGAGCACCTGGAGGAAACCCACACTAACATTGGAAGAACATGCAAACTCCATACAGAAATGCCAACTGACCCAGCCGAGGCTCAAACCAGCGACCTTCTTGCTGTGAGGCGATTGTGCTACCCGCTGCGCTACCGCGTTGCCTTGTATGATTATAGTCTAAGAAATAATCATGGTTTCACGGTTCTCATGATTATTTAGCATTTATTAATTTAAAACACTACTAGTTTAGAAAATCTTCTGAAAACTTCTTATATTTTAAAGTGTTGTTTATTGCTGCTCAGCAGAATTAATACAGCACAAAATAATAATAAAAAACAAACAACAGTCCCTTTCTCTTTGGACTTAAAAATAAGCAAAAAAAGTTTTTGGAATTTAAACATAAGTAATAATTTTACACTGAAAATAAATGACAGAACAATGAATAAATAAATAAAATAAGAATAAATAATTTTTTTTAAATTTGTCTAATGTAAATCTAAGCTACATATTAGCTAAGTATTTCCCTTTTAAAGAGAACAAATGTAGTCAAAGGCTGCTGAACCACTGTCTGAAAGGCACTTTTGATCAACTAGATTACAAAACTGTTTGTTTTCCTTTTGTATTTTTTCTTTTTGGAGTAGAAATGTGTATATTTCAAACAAAGTATGAAGGTGACCGGTCAGTTCCTGTCACGTGACTCACAGTACTCTTTCAAATAGGTGCGCCTGAAAAGCGTGAGCATCGCGCCGCTCCCACACCACAGACAATATTAGAGTCGCGTGCCTCCATTGCAAAAAGAAATATGAACTTGCGTCAGCAAAAGACGGAATATATATGAACGGCCTTTAGTTAATAGCCTCAGCCATAGTTAAAATCAGCCTTTTTGCCAGTGTGTGTGTAAATTGCAGGGTTTGCGCTACATTCATTCTTCAATGGCGGGGCGCCACACCAAAATTCATCCCGCCACGGCTACATAACAGCTTCTCATTCAAAAACATTCAGTCGTTTTTTTTAATAGCGGGTCGCACCAAAATGTGTTAAAAGGTAAGTGTAACAGCGCAAACTTTTCTGTAATCGTAGTGCTGTGTGTTATTTGTTTAACCCTTTAAAGTGACGTGCTGACTGACTGACAGACTGACTGACAGGTGCGTGATGCGTGAGGCCAGCAAACTCGACGTAGTTTTCAGTTAAGATGAACAGTTTCCATAATTATACTTTATAGCCTATGGCTCTGTATACAATGACTCTATCTTGCTGGAGTTTATAGCTGTTTCACTTTAATTCAGGACGCATTAATGCCGCTCTGTAGGTCTATTGGACGCAATTATGAATGTTCCTAGCAAATCTAATAAATGTTGGAGACATGCTTGTTACATAAACGCACTAAATTGCACTTCAGCAGCGTTTATCTGAGCACGCACAAGAAAATCTGGACTTGAGCAGAGTTTATTTAAAGGCGTGCAAAAACGTTTTGTGCACGAACAGAGGAAATCGGCGCGCAAGCAAAGAGATACGCATGCTCGTATTACACGAATGCGATCTCGACTTGTAATACTGGGCTCATGACATTTGTCATTGAAATAACGCCATTACCGCCATCGGTAGTTGGTAGATCTGTGTCTACCAGTCCTGCCGCCACAGCTGGAAAAAATCCTAGAGGAAACACTATTGTGTACAATGTCGAACTTTAAACTAGCGCACAGTTGGAATAACTTTTAGTTGCAGCAGTTTTTTTCCGTGTGAGAATCCTTTACGATTAATTAACCGTGACGAATTAAAGCGTGGTTAATAGTGAAATCGGTTAATCATTGCATCCCTATTCATAGCATGCTTGAATGTTGGCGCATAAGCAAATTTGCTTTTCTTATGTTTGCTGAATTGTGGGATGACCATTAGCTTTTGATGTCCATTGCTGCTGGAGATATGGTTTCCCTAATAAAATGTCTAAAATAGTCTTTGACAACATATAAACCCCCCAACCCCCCCCCAAAAAAAGTACATATTCCCGCAGAAACAATATTACTGAAAACTTTAGCAGTTTTTAAACTGTGACTTTTCCAAACTGCCGTAAACCTTAAAACCAGTACTTGTGCCATGCCTTCCCTAATTGTAAGGGTAGAGAAATGCATGACTATACCCTTAACCAAAGTGAGTGACCTTGACCATGAAGAGACCTAACATGTTCAGTTTTATTAGGTTTGATGCTAAATATGGCATGACTCAAGGTGTTTAATAATACCAGATGTTTCCTTTCGCCAGTGTGAGGAGGGTCAGTGCCAAGGGGAAGCCCCCTGTCATGTCTCATTTCGAGGTAATGCTACAGGTGGGAGGGTACAGAACAAAATGATGTTGTTTTCCCATACAGGTTGCATAAACCGTTGTTCAGACCGTTCGAGCACATGAAGTAAGGATTGCTTCAGCACCTCATGATCAAAGTGGTTTCCTAGTAGCTTACAGTTAGTGCTCAGCATGCTACATTGAAATTTCAGTGCATTGATGGCATGGCAAAGCACTCTTCATCTTATTCTTTGAGTTTTAACAATAGCCCCTATATATCCCCTCCCACTGTGTATAAGCACATGACATACTATAGGTGGTTTCTATGGTGAGTGCAGCTTGCCTTAAACTTGTATTGTGGATAGTGGTGTTACTGCCAGTATAGTGAATGTGATGGTAAAACAGAATAGCTATTATTTTCATCCATTTTATTTGTGTGCATTATATGCGTATTTTGTTCTTAAACCAAGATGAAAACACCTACTGAAAAAAAAAATCCCTCAGTGCACCAAATATGTGTTACTTTGCATCAGCAGATGTTGTGTTTGGATAACTGTACTAAGCAGCTGACCAATCTCATTGCACACAGTCACAAATGGTGTTTTAATCATTCTGAAATGCCTGAGCCAGAGTCTATCATCAAAATGATCGTTAAATCAAAGTGTTTTGTAGGTTGCTAGTTGACCATCAACTGTTTTCTCAGAGGAAGACAAGCTGACAAAATATTGCTGTCACTCTGATACAAGTTTATTCATGGAAAAAAGTACAAAGCACTGCAGTGTTTGGGTGTTCTGTGTTTTGTCTGAGATAATTAGTCTATCGAAATGTGTATATTCCATACAAGCTGAAGCTGATCATGTGACTCGCAGTGCGCACTCGTCACGCTGCTTGTGCACGTAAGCCGCACACCTCCATTGGAAACAACGAACTTGTGCGAACTCTGAAAAAGATGCCAAGGTTTCCGCTACATTCATTCATCCGTGGCGGGCCGCCACGCCAAAATTCATCCCGCCACGGCTACATTACAGCTTCTTATTTAAAACATTTAGTCGTGTTTTTTATAGCGGATTATTATCGCACCAAAACATATTAGAGGTAAACCGCGCAAACTTTTCTCTAACCGTAGTAGTGCTGTGCGCTATTTGTTCAAGGTGACATGCTGACTGACTCTCTGACAGACTGACTGACAGGTGCGTGAGTCTAGAAAACACCGCGTAGCTTTCAGATGAACACAGTTTCCATAAGTATACTTTATTGATAAAGGTCAATGGCTCTGCATACAATGACTTTATCTTTCTGGAGTTTAATGCCGTTTCACTTTACTTCAGGACGCGTTAATGTCGGAAAACGCACAAAAACGCACTAAATCGCGCTTCAGCAGCGCTTACTGGAGAGCGCACGAGAAGATCTGCACTTGAACGTGTAAATTTGAGTGCGTGCAAGAAGTTCTGTGCTCGAACAGAGGAAATCGGCGCGCAAGCAAAGAGATTCGCATGCTTGTATTACATGAATGCTATCTCGACTTGTAATACTGCGTGTAATATTTGTCTTTGAAATAGTTGGCAGATCTGTGTAAAAAAAAAAAGTCCTGCCGCCACTGCTGGGAAAAATCCTAGAGGAAACACTGGATGCGATATGCGAATGGCTCCTAAAAGGCAGCCGTTATTTGGGATCTCCATCAGTTGATCTTCTTGCACAGACATGGTTGATTCACCTGATTTGTTGTCAAATGGGTTGAGGATTCATTACTTGGCAGTTCGTGGGTCCTCCACTGGGCCTTTTCCCCTTAGCAAAGAAACTTTCCAAAGACGTCTGTTTCTTACTCATTTTGCTGCTTGTGGGTTAAATTTGGGTGCTCAAGTAACTGAGATGTAAGCCAGAGAGTACGCTCATTTTTCAAAATAAAAGATTTTTCAAAATACGAGATCGTTCAGACTCAAGATAATAAATAAAATGAAAATAATTAATGATTTCTTATGCGGGCCTGTACCAGTTGATCCACGGACTGGTACTAGTCCACGGCCCGGTGGTTGAGGACCACTGATTAATATGATAAGAAATGACGATTTTGCTCTCAATCTCTGGGGTGGAAATGGTTCTTTAATTATGTATACAATATTCAAAATGTTCATTAAAAAATCATAGCTATTGTCAATAGACATTTCTTTTCTGAAATGGACTAAAAGGGTGATTTTATTGATGTATTTTAACATTTTTATTATTATTATTATTATGATTATGAATATAATGAAAAATAGTATTAATTTACATGAAACACCGCAAGTCCAGTGAAGTATTAAAATAATGTTTTTTTTATTTTTTTTTATTAGTACCTTTATTTTACCAGTTAAACCTCTTGAGATTTGTAACCTCTTTTCTGGATTTTCAACGCTATCTCACAGCAATCTGTAATGTTTTGATTTGGTGGCTAATTTGTATGGATTTGTACGATCTTATTCACACAATTTAGTACGATTTGCTCCTCCCCCAATGATGGTTTAGGGGTGGGGTTTGGTGCCAGACCTCCTTTTTAAAATCGTGCAAATTTGTAAGAATTAGCCACTAAGCTGATGGAAATGTAAAATAGTTACATTTCCTCATGACGTCAGGCTGGCATTTGATATAATTAAAGATATTCTTTTCCAGAAAAATTGCATTAGTTTAAAAATAAAAAGTCTAATCCTTATATTTTCACTTTGTACAGTTTTTACTGAAGCATTGGCCTTGTAAAGCAGCATGTGTTTACTTTACTGGTCAGTTTGAACCATAATTCATTTTCATTATAAATATTTAATGTTCATGAAAAAGGGAAAATTTCAAACCACAATACACTGGAAATAAATGATGTCTGCAAAATTGTTGTGAATTTAAACAAATTAAACAAATTAAATTTAGTAATGTTCAACTTAATTTGTTTGTTTAAATTAAGCCAAATAAATTGTTTACAACCAAATAATGTTAAAAAAATGTACAATTTTCAGTGTAAAGGAGATATTTAAAAAACATATTCAGGTCTGAAAATACTAATTATTTTAACATTTATTTCAATGGTTATATCTTTTTTATGATCTGAATTTTTATTTTTTTTAATTTTTTTTTTAGGTTTTAAACAATTTGGAAAGTTTTTGTTCTTGTTAAAAGCTGTTCAGTGTTATTACCATTCAACTTTTCTTTGACAGAATTTTCACTTTCATGCAGTATTAGTCTTGTAAAGCAAGCCGATTACCTTCAGAAATTGTTCATGAATGATTTTATTGTTGTATGAAAAAGGATAAATGGAACGAAGAATAACCAATGAGCATTTATTATTTTCTTTATGCTTTAGTATAATTCTGCATATTGGTTATTGGAAACTTAAAATGACCATATCTGTACACTAGCCCACTAAAGTGCATAACAGTCATTGATCATTCATAATTCTGCTTCATTATATTGGCCATCATCTTGAGCACATATCACTTTGACCTAAAATGACTCAGTGGTATCAGTTTCATTTTCAGTTTTGAGACACAGCAAAGCATTGTGCTCCATATCACGGGTAGAAGTGCTGCCTGAAAGTGTACAGGCCATAAATTAAGTAGAAAAAGGTGGATGAGGAAGAGGTTTTCGGGCCCTCTGGAGTGGTCTGTCAGCCTGGGGAATGTGTTCATGGCAGTTATGTATGGAGGCTTAGCAATCTCTGTGTACATGGGGCCCTCTATGGCTTTTAGGGCCTTTTTTTCTTTGAAGGTTAGTTGGGGGAAGGCAAAGGGGCTCTGTGGAGGGAATTTAGGTCGTGAGAGGCAAGAGAGAGAGCCTAGGACTCTGCAAAAGCATTTCAAATGATTTTTCAGATGTCTTCGCTTTTAATTGCCCCCGTTTTGCTTAATAATTTGTCTTTTTCCTGCTGTGCATGATGCAAATGAAGTCTGTTAACTACACAGGGTGCCTTTCACCTAGCTGTGGTGGAATCTTAACCCAGAATGATCTTATTCATCAGCCACACTCTTGGTGTGGTCAGAATTCAGGCTGTTTTCCTCTGCCATGTACCTTGGCAAATACTGACCAATCTCTGTCCCTGCAAAACCCCTGTATTGACTGAGTCAGTTTTCTTACTAAACCAGATCATTTGTAAAGCATTCATCGTGGTTACTAAATATATTGGCTCACATTCTGAACTTCAGTTCACTGCTTTCCTTATGTTTGAGTTAAAATGGTTTAAAAGTAGGGATGCACCGATACCATTTTTTTGGATCCGATCCCGATACCAAAATTCTGAGTATCAACTGATACAGAGCCGATCCCGATATTGTGCTGTTTTTTATTTTTTATTTTTATTTTTTAATACTTTTTTATTTTTATAATAATAATAAAAGTTTCTATATTTTCTTTTAATTCAATTAATCTTTATTTGTATAGCGCTTATACAATGTAGATTGTGTCAAAGCAGCTTCACAGATTATAGTGAATTGAACGTGTCAGTCCAGTTTTCAGAGATTAAGTTCAGTTCAGTTTAGCTCAGTTCAGTGTGGTTTAATAATCACTACTGAGAGTCTAAACACTGAAGAGCAAATCCATCGATGCGCAGCTCTACAGATTCCGAACCATGCAAGCCAGTGGCGACAGCGGCGAGGAAAAAACTTCACCAATTGGTGAAAGTGAAGAATTTAAAAAAACCTGGAGAGAAACCAGGCTCAGTTGGGCACGACCATTTCTCCTATGGCCAAACGTCTTGTGCAGAGCTGCAGTCTAGGCGCAGGAAGCTGGACCTCAGCGAAGACTCGTCTGTCCCTGGGGCATCACAGGAGTCAGTCTCATGCTCTCACTCCATCATGGCACCACAGCAGCTGCTCAGGATACGGTCTGGTCCAGGATTATGAAAACCTTGGGATCGTCTCATCGCTGGTCTTGGATCGCATCAGTGGCACTGCATAGTCTGAGGGCCTCGAGATGAGTACCTCCAAGTGGAAATACAGAATAAAAAGAATAATTAGCGTAGCTGCTGTTCATAGTGTATATAAACAAGAAGCAAAAACCTGTGTGGGGTATACTCATGCGTCATACCGCTATGTAATGCACTGAGTGTATGCTTTGCTAAAAAGATAGGTCTTTAATCTAGTTTTAAGTGCGAGAGTGTGTCTGAGCCTCGGACATTATCAGGAAGGCTGTTCCAGAGTTTAGGGGCCATAAATGAGAAGGCTCGACCTCCTTTACTCTATTTTGCTATTGTAGGTACTAAATAATTCTGGTGCTCAAATAATATATCTTCTTTAGTAACAATAACAGACCTATAAGCCTACTGTATATGATAGATGGCACAATCTAACTAAAAACAGGATGCTTGCTATAAACTATTAGCTACAGTACTTGAGCATTCGTTATGACATTGATCTGATCTGTTGTGGTCCAGCTTATGTTTCCTTTTTTTAATATTAGGATTTTTCTTTGAAATCTGTACTAGGCTACCACTATTTACACTAATTGTAGCTGAAAGGCAGGTTATTTTACCAAAGCCTGATATTTTCCTGCAGGTTTGAAGCAAAATAAAGTAAACTGCCTGAGGCCAGTTTAACTTAATAAACATTCCCTCGCCTAAACTTGACGTAAGTGAGATGGAGAAACTGAAAGCATGTCTGAACAATTATTTTTTGTCGGAAAAATTATCTTTTTGAAACCATTTTCAATATAATTTGCTATTTTAATGTATTTTAGTTGGTCAGTTGTCCACAAAATAAACAAGATTATTTAAGGTGAAGTTCAAAACATCGTCCGCTTGTATGCTTCAGCGCACAAACTGACAAACTGGTCTGTTAAATAAAATATTCATATAAATAATGACAGTGAAATATTCAGTTTCAGTGTAGCCTACATTAGGCTAAATATTTTTCTGTAAATGACGATTCATATGCGCCGGGCCCTCAGCTTCACTTTTATTAATTTAATCAACTTTGACCACAATGAGGCAGGGTTTACAAACTATTAGCAGCACGTAACGTATTCACCTCAAAAGAATAAACCCAGTCGGAACACATGATGTACATGATGGGGGGAAACATTACCTGATGGATCGTTGGTATTATTTCCCAAAGATGACCATGTCGCAGTTTAGAAAAATTAATTCACGCCTCCTCCTGAAGTGACTTGCGATGCGCCTTCATCGTTTGCAATGCATTAAAACATTTTCACCGCACTTCTTTCTCGAAATGTATAGTTTGTCTAAAGTGATGTATACAAACTATATAGGATACTATGACCAGTCATACAATCAGCCATCGCAGTCGTCCCTCCATATTAAAAAGTGACATGTTGTGTCTGCAGGGATTGTTTACTTGCGGGAGTTCCATTGCCATTTTCCGGCACGTTAATTCTGACCGATTGAAAAGCAGTTTAGGAAATGCGTTCAACAATATCTGCGAAGTGAGTGATGTGGATTTTGTCACATGACTGCATTTTGGTTCTTTTCATCTGGTTTGAACCAAAGCATTCAGTGTGGTGTGGAAAGGACCCAAAACGGCAGAAAAATGCTACAATGTATCATTTGTTGCCCTTGGTCTGGACCAAATGAACCGAACCACAGATGTGAAAGCACCCTAAAACACTATAAGCACATTTGTGACTACAATGCAGGTAGGGCTGGGCGATTTTTTTCGATTAATTTGAATTTACGTTTTAAGACGGTTTTATTTTTTATAAAATCGAGAAATCGCGATTTTTTTTTTTTAAATAAAAATATTAAAGCCGCTTTACCACTATCGTGCCAAACCGTTCTAAACTGTTAGACAACCGTGCTGAATTGTGCTGATTCTGTGTGTTGATGTCGCGGCTCTGTCCCGCAGTCGCCTGTCTCTCCCGTGCGAGCTGCGAGGCGCGCGCGAGGAGAGGAGAGGAGAGGAGAGGAGAGGAGAGGAGAGGAGAGGAGAGGAGAGAAGGCTCGACAGGCGGAGGTCCGCTCCTTGCCTCCTTCATTCTAATCATCCACCCGCCCGCACATATTATTTTATCTGATATATATATCCGCACCCGATCGCCACTTTAATAATTCTAATTCTTTGTTTTAAGCATGATGATAGGTGTAACTTTCTCCGCAATGTCCGGCGGCAGAGTAACAGCTCGTTAATTCATGCTCGAGCAAATGATGAGACGGACAAAAGTACTCGATGCATGCCCTTCTTTTACTTATTTCAGTGTTTTCAGTTTCACAGTGCAAAACAGCTCCCGGGTGGAATTACTGAAGTAAACATAAAACAAAAGAGCAGCATTTTGCTAAATGCTATAGTCCTTTATATCCTGATATGCTGTGTTGATTCATTTGTTTTTTTATATTTAAATTGATGCATTCGTTATTTAATGTTTGAATACTGAAATCATTTAAATGGTTATATTTTACCATCAAAATGTAGTATATTTGATATCATTACCAACTTTTGATATAAAACCGCTGTTATTTTGTTGATTGTTATGAAATAATTTAAGTGCTATATTTTTTATTAGTGAAAGTGCCCGCTCACTTTGACAAGGCCTGTCTAAATATACATTTCTGCCATGCCACTAATACAGATAAACTATTGTTGCATTATCATTGTTTATTTTTCTGTTATTTGAAATATTTATTTCCCCTCCAATCCTTGTCAATCTTCACGTTACATTTTGGTCATTTTCTCTCCAAAAAAAAATTGCCCAAAGCTGCACAACATATGACCTCTACATAAATACGGGTGCTGTGATTTCTATTGTAGCTATGTTTAGCATCCCTACATGAGAGAGTGCCATAACCGTGTTAAGTCACACAGTTGCTTTTCTTTTACAAGTGAGCATGAAAAAAACTGTTTCAGCATTTATTTAAATTTAAATGAACAAGGTAAACTGGTAAGGTAGTTACACAGTAAAAACAAAATTAATAAAAAAAAAAATAAAAAATCGAAATCGAAATCGTGAATCGGTCAAACTTTATGAAAAAAATCGAGATTTTTTTTTTTTGCCATATCGCCCAGCCCTAAATGCAGGCTTTTATTCTTGAATTTTTTTAACACACCGTTTGAGTCAGTGATTCATTTATCCATTTATAAAGACGGCTCTTTATGTTCCGAATGAATCAGTTGTTTTGAATGAATCGTTTGAATGAGTGATTCATTAAATTACTCAGTACGTCTTGGATTTTGTCACCTACTGGTGGTTTTAATGTTATTTTTCTATGAAAAGCTTAAACTAAGATATAATTTTCCCTATTTAATCAGTTTATTTTTTCTTATTCTTTTTTTTTCTGAATTGATAGTTTAATTACATTTTATTGTGCCTAAGCATTTGATGTTTTTTAAAAGGATACATTACTTTAGCAGTTCATACAGGGCTCGAAATTGCGACCGTTTTGGTCGCATATGCGCCTGAAATTTTATCTGTGCGACCTCAAAATATATTTGGGAGCATATGTGCGAGTGCATAAAATTGATGTCGTGTGACCAGTTTTCACAGCAAAATGTTCACCACATGCACAGAATTAGGAGGCATTCACTCATTAAGCATCTTTGCACCTAAAAACACCAAACGCAACGCTCGGGAATGGTTTTAAAACAGTTGACATGTCAACTTGCAGCAGTAAACAAAGCCCACAATGCTTGCCCCGCCTTCAAGCTCTTCTTATTGGCCCACTGCAATAGCCCAGAACGCAAATGGATTGGTTAATATCAGCTGTCAATCACTCAGTTCCGATGACGGGGATCTACAACTGCGAAAATGTAAAGGTCTGGATCCGAGAGAATGAAAACAACACTGACAGATTTAGTTTTAGAAACCACAAATAAAGTTATGACACATCTGATTAGTGATCATGTAATGGATGTCAATCCAGCATTTACACTTTTCGAAGAGTGGATAAAAGACTTCCAGTGTTTAAAGTCCGCTATGAAAATGACTAAAGCCAGTGGGACGGAGTTTTCAGGTAACGGTGTTTGCCACCGTCTACACATTTTAAGCATGAGATGTTCTAATTTAATCCTTCATTTAATCATCACGATGCTGTCAGTCGGGTGACTGACACCGCGTTCACCATCGCTAAAGAGCATGCATTCACTGAGATGAAACTAATATTGCAGTTCATGAAAAGACCAGTATTGCTATTATGATGACGTATGCAAATAATAAGTTATATGTAAAAATTATCTGTCCAATATCAGACAGCACCCATGAGAACAGCACAGTTATTATTGTTAAATCAGTTCATCTAATTCATGTCAAGCATTGCGTGCAGGGCCGGTGAGCTCATGCAGATTTTTGTTTATTTGTTAGTTGTGATTAAATTGTTAATATATAATAGAATCTGTTAATATAAAATGTGTAGTAATGGTGCTCATAGTTTTTGTTGGGTGCGACTCAATTTTGTCAGGTGTGCCTAAATTTTTGTTAGGAGTTAGGAGCACCGGTGCTACCAAGAAAAAAGGTTAATTTCGAGCCCTGTAATATATGAATCTTCCATGCAATTTTTTTTTTTTTTTTGCGTTGTTTCTTGATTTCTATAAACTTTACCAATTTAATCATCTTTCAGTGTAATTAAGTTAAAATGTAACCATTCATTTAGAAGAAATCTTTTTGTATCTTCTAGTTTGTTAATCCAAAACTTCCCTATTCAACTTGTAGCATTAATCACAGGAATCACAGGTGGGTTGTGAAAAATTTGCATTTTAAGTTTAGTTATAACACATCCAGCATATGTTTTACGCAGCGGATGCCCTTCCAGTTGCAACCCAGTACTGGAAGGCACCCATACACTCTCATTCACACACATACACAATGGACAGTATAGCTTGCCCAATTCACCTGTCTTTGGACTGTGGGGGAAACCGGAGCACCCAGAGGAAACCCACGCCAACACGGGGAGAACATGCAAACTCCTCACAGAAATGCCAACTGACCCAGCCGAGGCTCAAACCAGCGACCTTCTTGCTGTGAGGTGGCAGTGCTAGCCACCGCGCCACCCCCAGTTAGATTCACTTAAAGCAATTGTCTAGCAATATCTTGTGAATTGTTGTGCATGTTCTGCTGAAATCTGAAACGATTTTACTATTTGGTGACAGGCTGATCAGGACAGGCTGTCATGCAGTCTTGCAATATTAATATAAATATTTTTATTTAAAAATTTTTCCCTTGAATAATACTATCCTGATCCTAAAAAGAAGAATCTCAACTAAATTCTGCTTGGAAAAAAACTCATAAATCAACATTTTCAGCATTTCAGAGCAGATGTTTTATTAATGAGAACATTTTGAATATTCCTTGAGTTATATTTAACAGCTCTACAGCTGTGCAGTTCAGACAGACTGTGTGCAAAAGAACTGCCGAAATGTCCCGATCTCTGGATTACAGCAACTTTCAAAGGTTGTATCTTCTCTGTAGGAAGCTTTATGAGAGCTGTTTAATGTCTACAGACTGAGAGGGGGCTGCATGATAGAGGAAAAATCTGACATTGCGATATTTAGTTTTTCTGCGATATTGCGATATGAATACAGTCTCACCAGATGTCTTGAATAACTCTATTTGAAAATAATAAATCATTAATTTAGATTAATTGGGGTGATTTTGTAAGGGTGTGAATCATGGATATAAAAAAAAATAAACAATTTGCAAACAAACAATTATATAAATATATATATAAAAAAAAAAAGTTTAATAAAAAGTGCTTTATTGTGTCCCGTAGAGTCGAACAGTATTCAGGTACAGAAATTGAATAATGCGTGAAATAACACTCTATAGGGGAATTACCAACCTAGGTCACACATGATGTCACACGGGTTCAAACGCGCATACCGCTTGCAAAAAAAGATCGGTTGCAATAGCAAACATGTTGTGTTGTACGGTAGGATGCCAAATTCTTAAATTTCTTAACTTAAATTTTACCGTACACCACACTGCTTTTAATGCCAACCGCAGATTTCTTTGGGTAACAGCCATAATAAGAGCTGAATGGAGTGAGGACCTAATTAAAAATGCTCGACTCTGCAGTTCTCATTTCATATCAGGTAAGTTCACGCTATGCTGAATCATACACATTACTCGTTTTTGATTGCAGCAATGATTTCAGCAAAAACAGTTAAATATGGTTGAGTAAACTAAACACTGAATGCTTAGAATGAAATGTAAACTTCTACGTTTACATACCCTGCTGTACAGGTGCAGTTCAGTGTCAGAATGCAGTTGTTTTGCTTGTTGATGATTACCCAGCCCTTGTACAGTTCCATCTTCTTTCCTTGTCTTTGGCTAGGCAGAATCTCGGTTTTTAGCACTACATAGTTTTGAATCTGTTAATCATGGAATATTCTTGCACATGACCACACAGAACAAAATTGTTGGCATCCAAAGACTTGTAGGCCTTTAACTTCTCTCTTGTAAAATCACTTGGAGCTTCAATTAGATTGTATATTTCGGGATGGATGCTTGGTCATTTCGTTTTATCCAATATCCATTGGGAGGGTGCTATCGCAAATGGACCTGTCAGACGAACTCCGCTCACTTTCACGTTAATTTTGCTGAATAACTGTGCTTATCATTGTGTGACAAGCTGTTATAATACGCTGAAAGCATTATGTAAATAGTATATATAATATGTAATCAATATACCTTATCTCTAATACAACAACAAACTCTGTACTGCATCGGATGTCATTCCCTCGCTGTTAATGGTAGCGCTCCCGGTTTTTTTCTGCAACCTCACTGAGCGCGCATCCTAAATGTTTACAAACCGGTAATTCGTCTATGGTCTTCATTATATTAATAATTCAGTAAAATTATTCTTCATCAAAGTTACAAATGTACTTAATTTGTGCCTGAATGCTTTAAACTAGGGCTGGGCAAAAAAATCTGAATTGATCTTTATTGACGGAACACCATTGTCAATAACGATTAAAGTTTTGATATAAAGGCTATAGTTTATTAAAATGTGGCTGCTGAGTGTGCGTCTTGGAAGCAATGCCAATAAGCTTAGGTTGTCCGTTTGTAATTTGCAATGGAGGCGCATGACTTGCATGACGCGCATATGGGAGTGATGCGCGTATAGGAGTGATGCGTACGTTGTGCAAGCGGTGCACATGTGACCTATTCCAGGCGAACCTAGTTAAAAATGTATGAACTTTTCCGAATGTTGCGAGCGCACCGCGATTCATGCAAGTAGAACTAACCAATCTGCTTCACACTTTGTATGGAATATACACATTTTAGTTAAAACGCAGACTAATTAGACAAACGCAGTGCACCCAAACACTGCAGTGCTTTGACTTTTCTCCATAAACTTATCATCCTCTGAGAAAACTCTTGATGTTTGCTTGGTTACGAGAGACACCAGGGGAGCGCGAGCGCAAAGCCCATTGAAATGAAGGGAACCACGCGCTCGTCCTTGTCACTTCAGGTCAGAATAACAACACCAAAATGAGTGTGGTTGCTAGTAGCAGTGAGGAGATTGTAAATTAAAAAAGGATGTAAGGATGTCACCAGAGTGGCTTTTTGGTTTCTTTTCTTGTGCATCCCAGCCACTAGCACCCCATCTGAAAGAGTTTTAAGCATAGGGAGTAATATAGTCATAGTCATCCTTTACTTGAAAGCTCAGATTTCATTTATTCATAAATTTTTTTTTTTTTGGCTTAGTCCCTTTATTAATCTGGGGTCGCCACAGCGTAATGAACCGCCAACTTATCCAGCATATGTTTTACGCAGCATATGCCCTTTTAGCTGCAACCCATCACTGGGAAACATCCATACACTCCCATTCACACACATGCACTACGGACAATTTTAGCTTGCCCAATTCACCTGTACCACATGTCTTTGGACTAGGGGAAACCGGAGCACCCGGAGAAAACCCATGCGAACATGCAAACTCCACACAGAAATGCCAACTGATCCAGCCAAGGCTCGAACCAAAAGCTCAGATTTGATTCTCATAATTTATTTTGTTTACAGAGTTTGAGGTTTACTGTATCATTATTATTGACACCTTACAGATGTTGATCTACCTTAAAGTTTGCTTTGATTGTTCAGGATTTACGCTTTACCATTGCACACACTTTGTAAGTTTAAGAGTCTCTTTAACACTGTTTATTTTATTATAATTATATTATTATTTAAACTATTTGCCTACTATATACTTAGTAATGTTGGTAAATTCAAATAAAGTGGTTAAAAAATCCTAATATTCCAAAATGATTGTTACAAATATTCAATAATTATCGCTATCGAATGATATGAAATAGGGTTCGGCGATGTTGACCAATTTGGCATCGTACGATGTCTAATGTGAAACATCGCGATGGATGATGGCATTGTCGTTGTAGGTGGGGGTGGTTGTTAAATATCAAATCATTCATAACGTATTAATTAATTGTAGCCTACTGTTTTCACTACCTGACCCACATGGTCTTTGCTTTGGGGCTCTGGCATGAATAGGCGGAGTGATCTGTGTGGTTATAATGGCTTTTTCCCACAGCTGGTGTAGCAGACGAGAGTTCGATTGCAGTTCACTGTAATTTGTATTGTGATTGATTGATAACTTCTTTATTTTATTATTGTTATGAGGAACGAATAACAAGTAAAGATGCTAGGGCTCAACCGTTTTGGTCGCATATGTGCCCGAAATGTTATGCAACCTAAAAATATATTTGGAAGCATTTGTGCAAGTGCGTAAATTGTTACCGTGTCACCTGTTTTCACTGCAAAATCCTCACCACGTGCGCGGATTTAGGAGACATTTATGCTGAATGCATCTTTAAAACCTAAAAACGCCAAACACAGCGCTCAGGAACAGATTAATACAGTTGTTATGTGAACTTGCTGAACTAAAAAAAAAAGCCCGCAATGATTGCCCGGCCTTTGTGCTCTTCTTATTGGTCCACTGCTCTAGAACTGAATTCAAATGGATTGGTTAATATCAGCTGACAATCACTCAGTCAACGCCTTCTGCCTTCAGATGACAGGAGCTACAACCGTAATTGTGAAGCGCTTTTTACTAATAATGGCACATCTTACTAGTAATCATGTGCTGAATGTTAATCCACCATTTACACTTTTCCAAGAGTGGATAAAAGACTTCCAGTGGCTTCAAGTCTGCTATGAAAATAACTAAAGCTATTCACTGTAAAGTATGTGGGACGGGGTTTGCCGGTAACAGCGTTTGCCACTGAATCTACACATTTTAAGCAGGAGAGGTAGGGCTGGACGATATGGCAAAAATTTATATCACGATATATTTTTTTATTTCGGTCGATACGATATAATTCCGATATCGATATGGACAATATTAAAAAGAAAGGAAAAACTGCCAAGAACGCACACAATGGATGTCTGTACCTACAAATGTCTGCAAAGTGAATTTGCAAAGTCGATAATACCTCCAGACTCTTATAACTTTTTTTTTTTTAAATAAAAACCGTACAAAAAAATTTGTTCACTTTTTATTTGTATTTAGCCTTTACAAACAAGAAATGTGAAATAAACTATCAAATAAATAAAACTCTCAGACTCAGCTTATAATATATAGCCAGTTTGTGGGGGTTAGCTTGACCAACGTGATGAACAGAAACTTTTATCAGTGTTTTTTTTTTTTTTTTTGTATATGCTGAATATTTAACAATCAAAATAATACCAAAATCTTACAAATATGACATCCACATCGTAAAAATAGAAAAAGAATAATAATTATAATATTAAAAAATCATAGAGTAAAGGCTACATTAATATTTGCAATAGAAGAATTGTTTGAGTATATTCATAATTCTAATTGCTTTTCATCTTGAACGTCCTTTAAGGGTTTTATCTGTCTATTTATATTTGTGTATGTAATTACCTAATTAAATTGAAAGGTTTAACATAAATATCTCTTATATATTTTATATAGTCTATTTATATAGACTAATATTTTATATAACACGTTTTCATTATTTAACAGATTTAATAGCTCTATTGATCACATTCTTTCTACTTCATCAGCTTTGCAATAACCTGATTCCTGATAAATATGTTTGTGATATTTATTTTGTAAGTGCGCGAGTGCTATATGCCAGCACGCAGCGAGTTTGTGTATGTGAGTGTTAATTTTGCTGTTTATGCAAGGATTGAGTTTGTTTGTGCGTGTGTTAATGTGGAAGTATATGCAAGGATCGGCGAGTTTATATGCATATGTGGGTGTATGCATGCATCAAGTTTATATGTACAATATATGCGCAAGTTTCATACATGTTTTGAACTATCAATAGTATAGGTGTATATGCGAGTGATTTATAGGTGTATATGCACGTGTTGATAAACGAAGTGAGGCCACAGGTTGGCTTAAACTTTTATGTTGCCTCATCTTCTGACTCTCAGTATGTTTTATCGGGTGGAACTGCTTCAAATGGTGAAACAGATTTGATGTGTTGCCGCCGCTAGTCAGCTACACTCTCTGGCACACTTTGCAGAACACCGAAACTAAGTTTATTGAAACTTAAAAAGCCGAACCACTTCCACACCACTGCATTAGTCTTTCCTTTCTTATCAACTATTTCGTCTGCATTCTTACTTGTGGAAGCTTGTTCATTCGCATCAGTATTCAAAGCACTCATTTTGTAGCTAAAACTTTCTGCGGCGCAGCTTAACGAACTGCTGTGCTGAGCGCTGGCAGCGTGTCTGTGTTGTTCGTCATCACGTAAGTGAGATCAGATCACGCTCTTTCTGACGGCTGAGCACTGAACGTCATTCAGTGACAAGTGATACATGTATAAGAGCTTATATAAATAATAAAATATATATTTATATATATGCAAATTTATATTGAAATATCGGAAATGGGTTTAAAAATCATATCATCGTTATTGAAAAAAAATCTATCGCGATATATATCGATATCGAATTATTGTCCAGCCCTAACGAGAGGTACTGTATAATCCTTCATTTAATCCTCACGATGCTGTCAGCCGTGCATGTGGCAGCTATATGTAAAATTGAACACAGCTCATGAAAAGACCGTTATTGCTATTAAGATGACATGCAAATAATGTATATCAATATAAATGTGAGGCGGGGCGATGGATCGCGATGCGAGCTCAGCATCGTCAAGTTTATCAGCCATCTGCTGATGGGATCGTCTATTGGCCCAACCCTAATATGAAACATGATATCCTGATAATTCTTTTTGTAATATCGCCCAGCCCTACTTTAAACTCTCTTGAAATGCCTTTAAAACACATACAAATGATAAACTTTCACTCTGTTATAAGCACTCCACAAAACTTATGTATTCTCAACTGTTGTGCTGATCAACTTTAATCCCAACTCAACCTTGCGTATTCTGCAATATGACTATTACGGACGCACACATTGTGATATCGATGCTGAAATGATATATTGTGCAGCCCTATGGTGTCT
Source organism: Danio kyathit (assembly GCA_903798195.1). Lineage (NCBI taxonomy): Eukaryota > Metazoa > Chordata > Actinopteri > Cypriniformes > Danionidae > Danio > Danio kyathit. Next base: position 82,025 of record CAIGQS010000161.1, read on the forward strand.
GTCGGTTTGACAACTGTACATATGCAAAGATATACACACGCTCCAGCCTCCCATCAGTGATCTGTCACTCGGTGCGTCTGAACCCGGTGCTGTGACTGACGCCATTGTGTCGCACCGCCGAGCTCTCAGCCTGTTCCCACAACCCAAGCCTCAGTGGATTAGACTCACAACAGCTGTATTGTGTGTGTGTGTGTGTGTGTGTGTGTGTGTGTGTGAGAGAGAAAGAGAGTGAATGTTTGAGCATGAGTGTGTGTTTGCTGTATTTCACTTGAGAGGTAGAGAGCTCAGGATACAGTAGTGCTTTTAGCGATGGATATATGGAAACTGACCAGATTACATGGTCCTCAGTTAGTGTGTTATTAGGGATGCAACGATTATAGATTTTGGTTGTACGATTATAGTCTGAGAAATAATCACTTTATTATTATGCATTTATTAATTTCAAATCATGACTAGTTTAGAAAATCACATGAAAACCCCTTATATTTTTAAGTGTTGTTTATTGCTGCTCCGTAACCAAATAATACAGCACATATTAATATTAAAAACAAACAATAGTTTTCTCTGTGCTTAACAAGTAACATTTTTGACATTTAAACATAATTTTTACGCTGTAAATGAATAAAAAGGAGAATAAAAAAATTGTATTTGTCTAATGCAAGGCTCGAAAATTACTTTTTTACTTGGTAGCACTGGTGCTCCCAACGTCAAACATTTAGGAGCACCCACCAAAAATGAATGAGCACCACTGCATATTGTATATCAACAGATTTATTGTATTTGAAAACAACATCAATCAGAATTAACAAAAAACAGAAACTAAATAATTCTATTATGACTTATTAGGGCTGGACGATATGGCAAAAATTTATATCACGATATATTTTTTTATTTCGGTCGATACGATATAATTCCGATATCAATATGGACAATATTAAAAAGAAAGGAAAAACTGCCAAGAACGCACACAATGGATGTCTGTACATACAAATGTCTGCAAAGTGAATTTGCAAAGTCGATAATACCTCCAGACTCTTATAACTTTTTAAAAAAAATAAAAACAGTACAAAAAAATTTGTTCACTTTTTATTTGTATTTAGCCTATACAAACAAGAAATGTGAAATAAACTATCAAATAAATAAAGCTCAAAAATTCATAAAAAATATGCAAAATATTTTTTTAGAAAAATAAGTTTTGTAGTATAAACAGCAGGACAGCAGTGACGTGTGATCTGAGTTTGGTGAGAGTACAGTAATTTACAGTACAGTTATTGAATATTTTTCATAACAAAAATTCATAAAAAATATGCAAAATAGTTTTTAGAAAAATAAGTGTTGTAGTCTAACCAGCAGGACAGCAGTGACGTGTGATCTGAGTTTGATGGCAGTATAATGAGTTAGAGGGAAGTTATTGACAGCTTTTGTAATATTGTTTTTTGCGTTTTGCTCTTTGTAGACGGTCCCTAAGGATCGGTCTCTTTGCCGCCTGCGCATAGAGATCAATATAATGCGTCCAGCGCGTAGGAAAGCTCATTTTTAGGAAAATAAGGTTGTAGGTGGTTGTATACATTGCGACAGTTGAAAAAATGTGCTATGTGTGTAGGAACAATGTTTCGGTCATGAGTTATTGATCCGGAAAAGACGAATCTGCGAATCTGTTGCTAACTTTACTGAACTGAACCACTTCCACACCACTGCATTAGTCTTTCCTTTCTCATCAACTATTTCGTCTGCATTCTTACTTGTGGAAGCTTGTTCATTCGCATATGTATTCAGAGCACTCATTTTGTAGCTAAAACTTTCTGCGGCGCAGCTTAAACCAACTGCTGTGCTGAGCGCTGGCAGCGTGTCTGTGTTGTTCGTCATCACGTAAGTGACATCAGATCACGCTCTTTCTGACGGCTGAGCACTGAATCATTCACTTGTCATTCAGTGACAAGTGATACATGTATAAGATCTTATATAAATAGTAATATATATATTTATATATATATGCAAATTTATATCGAAATATCAGAAATGGGTTCAAAAATCATATCATCGTTATTGAAAAAAATTCTATCGCGATATATATCGATATCGAATTATTGTCCAGCCCTATGACTTATTGATATTTGTGCAATAATTCCAAAATTAATGTTTAATATTTATAAAATATTAATGATGACTAAGATGACAATAATACTAACAATGTAGTACATTTCTCATTCTCATGCGGCCTTGAATGTGTTTAAATGTGAGTTATCTGCTATAAAAAGTCCAACTGTTACATTGACAAATAAATGTATGGTTTGCGTCAAGCAAAAATGAAGCATTGCAGTAAGAAATATACATTTTGCACTATTGTTTTTATAGGTATATACTGTACCAAAGTCCCTATACTATAGTCTTTGACTATACTGTGTTAGATTTTACATTTAGCGTTCATTTGCGCTGAACACTCAGTGAATGCAACGCATCGAGATTCGGGCCATTAAACGACTGATCCACTCCGAGATTTCCAGCACTCTCCAAAATCACTTGATTGATCTCGGCTGGCGAATTAACATTCTCTCGGATTAACATGCTCTCATCGCGCCATTATTTGTAACTTTAAAGGTGTTTGCAAACCTGTGTACTTTTCATTGCTTCTTCTCCAAACTTTAGCCGTTTGCAGTTCTCGCAGTCACACATCTCCCTGTCATCTCAACTAGGTGCGGCTGAAAAGCGTAAGCACGTTGCGTCGCGTGCGCGTCCCTCCATTAGAAATAAAAAATTTACACCAGCTTGCCTTAGTTAATAATCTTATTCATAGTTAATCCAGTGTGCGTGGTTGTTAGTCTCTGTGTACAAACTAGCGCACAGTTGACATACCTTTGTTTGGTTGCTGCAGTTTAGTTCTGTGTAGAAATGCGGTGTTGAGAAGCCTTTACGATTAATTAACCGTGACAAATTAAAGCGCGGTTAATGGTGAAACCGGTTAATCGCCGCATCCCTATGTGTTATAGCTGTAAATTCTTCTGGCAAGCTTTATTCAAACTACGGCTGAACAATATATCGTTTGGGCATTGATATCGCATTGTGTGTATTTGTGTAATATTCACATCGTAGTATTAGATTATTTATTAAAGATTACAAGATAAAGATGTAATTAAATGTTCAAGGTCACATTAACTTTCATTCATTAGTTTATTTTCCTTCGACTTAGCCGCTTTATTTATCAGGGGTCGCCACAGCGGAATGAACCACCAACTATTTCAGCATATGTTTTACGCAGCTCACATTCACACACTCATACACTATGGCCAATTTAGCTTATTCAATTCACCTATAGCCCATGTGTTTGAACTTTGGGGGAAACCAGAGCACTCAGAGAAAACCCACACCAACATGCAAACTCCACACAGAAATGCCAACTGACCAAGCTGGGGCTCGAACCAGAGACCTTCTTACTGTGATGTGACAGTGCTAGCCACTGTGCCACCTCACATTAGCATAGCATACACAATTTATGTCATTTCATTTTATTAGCGAGTTTAAAGAATTTTATTTTTATCCAAATACCCAATATTTGAACACACTGTGATCAGCCAATATCACTCGAATTCCTGATATTTCTATTTCAGTTCCCCTTTGCTAACTTGCAGAATATTTATAGCTCAGTGCTGTTAGCGTTAGTGGAAGAATGAATGTTCAAGAACACATTACCATAACCTATAATAGGATTTTCAGCTAATTGTACTAATACACAATGTTCGCCTTGAGCTCGCCTCTGATTCGTTTGGTTATTGAACACTGAGATGACGTGTTTCCAGCATCCCAAGCTGACGTAGCATAGCGTCTGTCTCTTCTAGTGTAGACACGGTGTTACTGTGCAAACAGCCAGTCTCTGCTGTGGCTGTCGGAGCTCACAGCTCTCAGCACAGTGTGAATGCATTAATGATTCAGCTTTACCAGAGCAGCTCAGCCCAGTGATGAATTACTCCTCATCATTCTTACTCGTACCTTTTCAGGGGTATTAACATTCGTTTTCTTTCATTTCATGTTTCCGCTGTTGTCCTCTGGCTGCGTGTAATGCTGTAAATGGCGGTCTCCATGGTCACCACGTGGTCATTCCTGCCCGCTTTAGTCTTTGTTTATGGGTCACCTGAGGACACTGTTGGTTTTGTCAGTAGAAAGGAGCAGAGATTGGAGTAATCTTATCGCTCCGCGGCCCACCTCTCCTGCGCAGCTTCTTCCGCTCTTCTTATTATGATCATGTTGTGGGCTTCTGTATCATTATCTTGAAGTTGTTTTTGGCATTTTTGTAAGCATAAAAATAAGAGGAATTAATCTTTTGGGATTTTTCAAAATGATCTAACAATAACAAATTTACCAAAAGCTTAAAATTAACATTTTAGCACAGTGAAATGGAGGCTGAAGTATTCAAACAAAAACTGAAATCAGTTCAATTGATCTTTATTTTTATAGCGCTTTTACAATGTAGTTTGTGTCAAAGCAGCTTAACATAGCAGGTGGTCTCGGACCATATTTTGATGACTGGATGTTCAAATTACAGAGTAATTTCCTACACTGATGTTTTCAGAGCATAATGATCTCACCTTTGACATCGAACTCTAATTTTACCCAGTGAAAGGCAGATATGTTGCTTAGGGTGACTGTCTGCATTTGAAGATCTGACTGGGGTATCAAGTGTTGGGGAAATGTTCAGAACACACAAATAAATTTGAATGTAAATTAATTTGAATAGTTTATTTTTCCAAAAACAATGTGGATGAATAAGGTTTTTATATTTAATTGAATACAATTTTATGTTTATTTTTATTTTTAATTTAATAATTTTTTTTAATTATTTAATTTTAATTAAATTTTTTTATTATTATTTATTTATTTTATTGTTTTTTTTTGTTTTTAAAATACTTTTTACATTTATTTTATATTATTACATTTTCATTTTATTTGGCAGTTTTTAAATTTTTTTTATTTTGTATTTTTTTTCTTTCTTTATTTTTGTATTTATTTAATTTTTTACTTTTTAATTAATTTTATTTTTTATTTTTTATTTTTGTTTATTCATTTTTTTATTTTATTTTTTGAAATTTGTTAATTACATTTTTATCTTATTATTATTTATTTATTTTATTATATTGTTGTTTTTAAAATACTTTATTTATTTTATATTAACTCTTTATTTTCATTTTATTTTTAACTTACATTTTTATTTATTTTTTTGTTTTATTTTGTATTACTTTTTTCTTTCTCTTATTTTTTTATTTGTTTAAAATATTGTAATTACTTTATTTTTTAATTTATTTTTTACTTTTTAATCAATTTTATTTTTATTTTCATTATTTTATATTATTTATTTTTTGTTTTAATAAAATTTTGTTTTCTTTCATTCTTTTTTAATAACATATTTTTTTATTTTAAATATATTTTTTTATTTACATTCATTTAAAATTGGTTATTTTTGCTATTATTATTATTATTATTATTATTATTATTATTATTATGAGAATTGTTTATTTGATGATAATGATCATAAACATTTCAACATTTCAACTGCAATATGCTGTAAAATAAAAACCACACAATCTAAATAATTTCTAGGAAAAGCTATTTCTTTTTTTAGAGTCTGTTCTATGTGTTCAATAGAAATGCTTTTTTTTTCATCCAGTTTGACGTCCAGCATTCACAAAAGCCTAACGTTTTCTTACGACAAGCCTATTCAGCCTTCCACACGTCTCATTCTTGTTTTCTCTCCCTCCTTTATCTGAGTGCTTTTGATGCTTGTCTACGTTTTCCTCTCGGCACAGATGACGCTGTGAGAGCGAGAGCGTGAGTGGTGCACGTATGTTCACGAGTGGGTGGTGGCGATGTGAAAATAAGCTCTGCCCCCGAGACCCGAGTCAAGGAAGTGTGGCGTAATGACTCATTGGCAGAGTACAGTGTGTGGTTGCATGTGCGGAGGATGAAAAGCATCGTCCTCTGGCCTCGCTGCCGCCTCTTCCACCCCCTCCGAAACCTCCTAAGAATCTCCTTGTCACTCCCTCCAGCCTGGGTCTGAATCCAAATTAGGGCTGAACAGGATATTGGAAAAATCTGACATTTGCAATATGTAGTTTTTCTGCGATAATTCTGACTTCAGCTGTATATTACGATAATAAAATTTCTCCAGATGGCTTAAATAACTCTATTTGGAAATAATCGTTGCGGTGATTCTGTAGGGGAGTGAATCATGCATAAAATATAATAAATAAATTACAAGCATGCATAAATACAAGAGAGCAATGATAAAAATGGAATAGACGGTGCTTTATGGTTTTCTGAAGAGTCAGAATATGAATTATCAAATCAAAAAATGAAACAAATTTCTTGTGCTCGAATGCTTGAACAAAGTGAATGCAAAATAGCTAAAGTTGCAGCTGAGCTGAAAACATTATTTCATAGTTGATTTTAAGAAGCACTTAAATTGTTTTGCATTTAGTTTTATTAAAAAAAAAAAAAAAAAAAAAAAGGTTTTTTTGTCTATTTTCCTTTACTATTAGGGGTGTAATGATACACCAAAGGCACGGTTCGGTTCGGTTCACGGTTTTGGAGCCACGGTTCGGTTTCTGTTTGCTGTGGGGTTAGGGTTGATGTCGTCTTAACAGTAATGCTAAGGAACAATAGATTCACTTAATAACAAGAACAACTAAACTTTTTCTTTATTAATTTTGCCATCACATTTTAGTACAGTCAAGATACCAGAGTAAACAACAAAAATGAAATAAATACCTCCAATATAGACTAGTCAGAAAAAACAATTCTCTTTAGTGCAGCCATCTTAAGAAAGTAAACTCAAATTAAATAAATAACTGCAGTGTAGACTATAGTGAAAGATAAACAGGCTTGTCCTTTCTAAGGACATTTGGAATAATCAATTAAGTTTTAAATTCTTCTTTAAAAACACCATAATGTCCACATTCTCAGGTGAGGGGCTTGATTTCTGTGCAGACACAGACAAAGTGATGCTCATTTTAGTTATCATTTAGATAGGTTTCCGTTTAAATTAATGAAAAAATAATATACATATAATGTGCTTGTAAAGTGTTTTTACATGACCTATTCACCAGTAAAATACATTGCAGTTTTGTCTGAAACTAATGTTAGGGTTGTAGCCATATATTTTTGCCTCGCTCTCTCGCGCTCTCGCTCTCTCGCTCTCTCTCTCTCTCGCTCTCCATGCCTGTCATTTCTGTAGGTCCGCCTTCACGACAGTTAATTGGTCAAGAGAACGATCTATCATCATTTGGTGACGTGGCGCGGGAATATAAAAATGACGTCAGGAAAAGCGGAGGAGAGCGCATCTTCCTTTGATCTCGTTTTTCGTGTATTTTGCTAACATGATTATGAATTTCGTTGTTTTTGCTTAACTTTCGTTTGGGCAACTGGGCAACTTTCGTTTGCATTAGTTTTGCCCACTTTGAGAAATTTTGTGATTTTTGTACATTTTTATTTTGATTGATTTGTTTGTTGCTTTTTGGCTCAGCTCTTTCCCGTAATATTGAGCTTTACCTCCTCAAGTTCACTCTTTTCTCAGAGTAAGGTGGATAGGGAAGATGTCTTACGACTTCCATTTTGCAAACACGTAGAAAATGTATTGTTAAAGACATCAGGTAAGAGGTGAACGTCATCTGTGTATATATTTTATTCTACAGTTCAGTATAGGGAAGAATAAGGCGCACGGCGCTGAAAACCTTTTTTTCTTTTCATCAGTTTCTAGCGAGGTAAGGGGTTAAATCCCCTTTTTTTGGCAGTTCTGTTGTCAATTGCGTACACCCTCACATTGTGAAATTTACCACATTTTTTAAATGTTATTCCTTATTAAGTTTCATGAAACAGTTAGTTACGACAGATAGTGTGCGCTTTGTCTACAACATGAATTCCATTCCTGTACTCCACTGGAAAACCAAAATGTATTGAAGACTTAAATGTATTTAGGGGATCTGCAATCTCAATATATGTGAAGCAGCCGTCCTGCATATACAGTAGTAATGGAGTGTGATCGCTCACTCAAGTCACATGACATGACATGCACTTGGAAAATACTATTCTAAATTCTAAAACATTAGAATATAATATTTAGAACAAAAGCTCATCATTACTAATACAATTTAATAAAATGTGATAAAATAAAGATGTTTTGGTTCAATTAGAGACAAGTGACATCAACCCTAACAGTGGGCAGCAGGGGGCGTGACAGTATCGCGGTCCGCCACGAGAGTTTCGCGATACGTATCGTGGTTGGTGTATCGCGATATTTCGGTTCGGTTTGTAGTATCGTTACACCCCTATTTACTATATTAGCAGATATGTTGCTAATAGTTAAAATTATATATAAAAAGTCCATTCAGGATCAGAATCAGTTTTATTGCCAAGTGTGCTTCACACACACAAGGAATTTGTTTTGGCAACAGAAGCTTCCAGTGTACATAAAGTGACAACTGACAACACAAAATTAAATATGAGAAAAGAAAAAGGCGATTAAACAGAGATGCAGTTAGTCAAAAAGATCTGAATGTTGAATTGTATGTACAGATTTGTTATAAATATACAGGTTATAAGGTGCTGTGTACAAATGCGAACGGAGAAAGTATTGCATTGTATATTGTTATAAGGGGCTGTGTACAAGTGCGTATGAGAAAGTATTGCTCGTTTGATGTTTGTTTATTCTGTGTCTGGCTGTTTTTGTGCTCGGTGCTCTGTAGCGCCGACCAGACGGTAACCGTTCGAACAGGTAGTGTGCTGGGTGCGAGGCGTCCAGAGTGATTTTGCGAGCCCTTTTACTCACTCTGGAAGAGTACAGTTCTTGAAGTGTAGGAAGGGCAGTGCCAGTGATTCGTTCAGCAGTTCGGACTATTCGCTGTAGTCTACGGAGGTTGGTTTTGGCAGCTGAGCTGAACCAGACGGTGATTGAAGTGCAGAGGATGGATTGGATGACAGCGGAGTAGAACTGTTTCCATTCATGGCAAAATATTTTGCAGTGTTTGCATGTCATTTACTGCATGGAATTAATTAAAATAAAAGTAAAATACCATTCATTGCAAGTTTATTTCTAAAGAAACCTAAATAGTTTTGTAACTTATTTAATTTAATTTTTGAAATATTATTATTATTATAGATTTTTTTTTTTTTTTTCAATGTTTTTTTTTTTATTAATTTTTATTTTAATAAAATACATTTTCCAAAAATATATTTCATCATCAGTGTTTCATTTAAGATTTTTTCCAGCCGTGGCGGCAGGCCTTTTACACAGATCTACCAACTACCTATGGCTTTATTTCAATGACCAATGTCGTGAGAGCAGTATTACAAGTAGAGATCGCATTTATATAATACGAGCATGCAAATCTCTTTGCTTGCACGCCGATTTCCTTTGTTCATGCACAACTTCTTGCACACCCTCAAATATATGCTGCTCAAGTGCAGATTTTCTTGTGCGCTCTTAAATAAACGCTGGTGAAGTGCGATTTAGTGTGTTTATGTAATGAGTGTCTCCAACATTTATTAGATTTGCTAGGAATATTTATGAATGTCTCTAATAGACCTTAAGAACGGCATGAATGCGTCCTGAAGTAAAGTGAAACGGTTATAAACTCCAGCAAGATAAAGTCATTGTATGCAGAACCATAGATCTTTATCTATAAAAGTATAATTATAGAAGTGGTGTTCATCTTAACTGAAAACTACGTTGTGTTTGCTAGCCTCACGCATCGCACAGCCTTGTCAGTCAATCACTCAGCATGTCACCTTAAATGGTTAAACAAATAACGCACAGCACTACTACGATTACAGAAAAGTACGCACTGTTATAATTCACTTACCTTTTAACATGTTTTGGTGAGATTAGAACCCACTTTAAAAAAAAAAAAACAACAACAACAACAGCTGAATGTTTTGAATAAGCAGCTGTAATGTAGCCGTGGTGGGATGAATTGTGTTGTGGCGCCCCGCAATATAAGAATGAATGTAGCGGAAACCAGCAGATTTTTTTAAAAATAGTGTAAAAATCTAGTCCCATTCTCTTAAACCCGATCACCTGTCTCGTCTCATGAAGTGTCTCGTCACACCCTGTCTTGTGCTAGTTACTGAAAAATAGTAACTAGTTACAGTTACTAGTTACTTCATTAAAAAAGTAACTCAATTACATTATCAATTGCTTTATTGATTATCAGTGCTGCTTGGGAAATATACTGTTAATCAGCTTCACAGTTTTAATTAATTTACATTCTCACTAAAACACAAGACAGGCTTAAACAGAAAGTAATTTTTATTTATTCATTTAATAAATAATACAAGTTTAATAAATATTTAATAAATAATACAAGTCAGACCAGCAGTACAAAAAGAAAAAAAATATCACAAGGTTCTAAACCAGCTGAATAAAATATACTCAGAAACAAAAAAGCAAAAACTAAAGTTGCTTCAGCGTCATAAAAGTTGTTGTATTCAACCCTTAAATGTTTTTTTTTTTTTTTTACAGCTGGAGTCTGTAAATAGCAATGATGTACAACAAAAACACAAAACCTTCATAAAATAAATAAATGAAAGTAATCTGAATTATCCTTCAGAATCAGTTTTACATTTTACATTTTATGCAGTTTAAACAAAACAAAAACGTAACGGCTGCTCAAAAATAAAATCTATTAGCAGTTTTCAAAATAACCACACATTAAATGTGGTATGTCAGGAACTTATTGAAAGTAAGCTGTGTATATTTAAAAAGCTAAATCTGCTGTTGTATAACAGCTATAAAATATAAAACAATAAAAAAAATAAATCACAGCATTTTTCTGAGCAATATAATACTATACAGGGAGTGCAGAATTATTAGGCAAGTTGTATTTTTGAGGATTAATTTTATTATTGAACAACAACCATGTTCTCAATGAACCCAAAAAACTCATTAATATCAAAGCTGAATATTTTTGGAAGTAGTTTTTAGTTTGTTTTTAGTTTGAGCTATTTTAGGAGGATATCTGTGTGTGCAGGTGACTATTACTGTGCAGAATTATTAGGCAACTTAACAAAAAACAAATATATACCCATTTCAATGATTTATTTTCACCAGTGAAACCAATATAACATCTCAACATTCACAAATATACATTTCTGACATTCAAAAACAAAACAAAAACAAATCAGTGACCAATATAGCCACCTTTTATTGCAAGGACACTCAAAAGCCTGCCATCCATGGATTCTGTCAGTGTTTTGATCTGTTCACCATCAACATTGCGTGCAGCAGCAACCACAGCCTCCCAGACACTGTTCAGAGAGGTGTACTGTTTTCCCTCCTTGTAAATCTCACATTTGATGATGGACCACAGGTTCTCTATGGGGTTCAGCTCAGGTGAACAAGGAGGCCATGTCAATTGTTTTTCTTCTTTTAGACCCTTTCTTGCCAGCCAAGCTGTGGAGTACTTGGACGCGTGTGATGGAGCATTGTCCTGCATGAAAATCATGTTTTTCTTGAAGGATGCAGACTTCTTCCTGTACCACTGCTTGAAGGTGTCTTCCAGAAACTGGCAGTAGGACTGGGAGTTGAGCTTGACTCCATCCTCAACCCGAAAAGGCCCCACAAGCTCATCTTTGATGATACCAGCCCAAACCAGTACTCCAACTCCACCTTGCTGGCGTCTGAGTCGGACTGGAGCTCTCTGCCCTTTACCGATCCAGCCACGGGCCCATCAAGACTCACTCTCATTTCATCAGTCCATAAAACCTTAGAAAAATCAGTCTTGAGATATTTCTTGGCCCAGTCTTGACGTTTCAGCTTGTGTGTCTTGTTCAGTGGTGGTCGTTTTTCAGCCTTTCTTACCGTGGCCATGTCTCTGAGTATTGCACACCTTGTGCTTTTGGGCACTCCAGTGATGTTGCAGCTCTGAAATATGGCAAAACTGGTGGCAAGTGGCATCTTGGCAGCTGTACGCTTTACTTTTCTCAGTTCATGGGCAGTTATTTTGCGCCTTGGTTTTTCCAGACGCTTCTTGCGACCCTGTTGACTATTTAGAATGAAACGCTTGATTGTTCGATGATCACGCTTCAGAAGCTTGGCAATTTTAAGAGTGCTGCATCCCTCTGCAAGATATCTCACTATTTTTGACTTTTCGGAGCCTGTCAAGTCCTTCTTTTGACCCATTTTGCCAAAGGAAAGGAAGTTGCCTAATAATTATGCACACCTGATATAGGGTGTTGATGTCATTAGACCACACCCCTTCTCATTACAGAGATGCACATCACCTAATATGCTTAATTGGTAGTAGGCTTTCGAGCCTATACAGCTTGGAGTAAGACAACAAGCATAAAGAGGATGATGTGGTTAAAAAGCCTCATTTGCCTAATAATTCTGCACTTCCTGTACATTTAAATAACGTGTTCTGAAATATAACAGAAATGTGTCACTGTTATACAGATAACAAATGTGTGCTTATTTATTTGAAACAACTAACATAGTAGTAATAGTAATTAATACCAGTAACGGTAATGGTGTCTCTGTCTCTCGCGCACACTGGGCCTCTCTCGCGCGCACCCGGTCTCTCTGCTTTCGCTTGACTTTTGTCCAGTCTGGCACCTCATACTTGGAAGTGTCCTCTCTGCGGATTTATACTTCTTCCTGGCGCCCCGTTGCGGACCTCTGCTGACTATGTGCGAACCTCACAGCCTTTACAGTGGTTGGTTGGCATCCACCAATCCCACAATGCGTCGCCGCTGTAAACCGGAAGATGTAGGCCAGGGGTATCCAAACTCGGCCCTGGAGGGCCGGTGTCCTGCAAAGTTTAGTTTCAACCCCAATCAGACACACCTGGGCTAGCTAATCAAGCTCTTACTGGGCTTCTAGAAACATATGTGCAGGTATGTTGAGGCAAGTTGTAGCTAAAATCTGCAGGACACCATCCCTCAAGGACCGAGTTTGGACACCCCTGATGTAGGCTAAACTGCTGCCAAAATTAATAAATTTACCAAGTAACGGACAAACGCATCATATTGTAACGATAACGGAGTTATTAAATTTAAAAAGTAATGCATTACAGTATTAGGTACTATCAAAAGTAATGCCGTGACAGTAACACATTACTAGTAAAGCGCTATTGCTCAGCACTGATACAGTGCACACCCCTAGCCACAGGCCTTAAACATGTAAATGTTTATAATTTTAAGTCTGCATATAACAGAAGCTGCAACTTTTTTTTCTTGCATTGTGAAATTGTAGGGAAACTGAATATTAAATGAGAAAACAGTGGGCATGGCTTGCTTTTTTTTGTACTGCGAGCTGATTGGATGTAGTAAAATTGTATGTAGTCAAAACTGACAGCTGTAGGGGCGTAGTTAAGTATGCACACCAAATACCTCAGACACATAATCTGTCACTTTAACTGAAAACTAACAGGAAGTGCATTTTCAAATTTCAATAAAGATTACAAGGGCAAACAATATTTTTTTCTTAATGACATGCACAGGTGAGTTGTTCACCATAAAACTAGCAGTTTTGATTTCGTATACTTTAAACTGTTGTGCTGATCAACTATAATACTGACTCCACATTGCACATGCTGTGATGTGACTATTGCGGAACACAAATTGTGATATCGATGCTGAAACGATAAATTGTGCAGCTCTAATCCAAATGCATGCAGCAGAGCGTGTGGAGTCATCCGTAAGTCTGCGTTTGATGTAAAATCACATCACTATCAGTCTAGTAGAGACTGGGTGATTTCCATGACAAAGATGCAGTCGTCTGGAGTTTCGGACCCCCCTGTTTGTCTGGCTGCGTATTAAAGCTAGGGGTCTCTCGGAGCGTCCCGTGTCTGCTGTTTGGAGGCCCACAAGGTGAAAAGGGAATCGGCTTCATGGCAGAATAGACATGCAACAGTGAGCACCCACAGTTTTAGCTGCTGGCTTCTGGAAAAGTGTTTTCCCCATTTGTGACTGAAGAGGAGTCACACTATGATAATATTATGGTACAACTAGTCTTTCAAAAAGTCAAAGAGTCTTTGGCTTTTGTTTTGTGTTTTGTGTTTGGTTTTGTTTTTGTCTTGTTGGGTTTGGTTCTTGTTTGGTTTAGTTTTTTGGTTTGGTTTTTGTTTGGTTTGATTTTATTTTTGTCTTGTGTTGTTTTTTGGTTTGGTTTTTGTCTTGCTGCGTTGTTTTTGGTTTGGTTTTTGTCTGGTTTGGTTTTTGTTTGCTTTTGGTTTTGTTTATGTCTTGTGTTTTGTTTGGTTTGTTTGTTTTTTTTGGTTTTTGTCTGGTCTGGTTTGGTTTGGTTTTGCCTTGTTTCATTTGGTTTTGTGTGGTTTGTTGTGGTGTTTTTTTTTAATTAGATTTTTGTTTGGTTTGTTTTTTTTTTTGTTTTTTTTTTGTCTGGTCTGGTTTGGTTTTGTTTTTGCCTAGTTTCACTTGGTTTTTGTTTGGTTTTTTTTGTGGTTTGTTGTGGTGTTTTTTATTTGATTTTTGTTTGGTTTTGTTTTTGTCTTGTGTTTTTTTTTTGGTTATTTTTGCCTTGTTGCATTTGGTTTTTGCTTGGTTTGGTTTTTGTTTGGTTTTTGTCTTGTGTTTTGTATGGTTTTGTTTTTCATTTGGTTTTTGTCTGGTTTGGTTTTATTTTTGTCTTGTTGCATTTGGTTTGGTTTTTGGTTTGGTTTTTGTCTGGTTTGGTTTTTCATTTGGTTTTTGTCTGGTTTGGTTTTATTTTTGTCTTGTTGCATTTGGTTTGGTTTTTGGTTTGGTTTTTGTCTGGTTTGGTTTTTGTTTGGTTTTGGTTTTGTTTATGTCTTGTGTTTTGTTTGGTTTGTTTAGTTTTTTTTTGTCTGGTTTGGTTTTGTTTTTGCCTTGTTTCATTTGGTTTTTGTTTGGTTTTTTGTGACTTGTTGTGGTGTTTTTTTTTATTTGATTTTTGTTTGGTTTGGTTTGTTTTTTGTCTTGTGTTTTTTTTTTTTGTTGTTTGGTTTTATTTTTGCCTTGTTGCATTTGGTTTTTGCTTGGTTTGGTTTTTGTTTAGTTTTTGTCTGGTTTGGTTTTATTTTTGTATGTATGTATGTGTGTATGTGTGTATATATGTGTATGTGTGTGTATGTGTGTGTATATATATATATATATATATATATATATATATATATATATATATATATATATATATATATATATATATATATATATATATATATTACACATATACACACACACACACACACAGTTGAAGTCAGAATTATTAGCCCCCTTTTGAATTTTTTTTTCTTTCTTTTTTAAAATATTTTAACAGAGCAAGGAAATTTTCACAGCATGTCTGATAATATTTTTTGTTCTAGAGAAAGTCTTATTTGTTTTATTTCGGCTAGAATAGAAGCAGTTTTTAATTTTTTAAAAGCTTTTTACAATTATTTTTTTTTTTTATATTTAAATTGAAATATTTGTAATATCATAAATTTCTTTACAATTTTAAATTTTAAACATTTCTTTCCGCAAACTTTTGCATGCACAAACAATCGTATAACTTTCTGTAAAATTTAAATGGCAGAGCAATGTAAAACCTCAATTAATTTGTAGCACAAACCTCTTTTCTTGAAGGGTTTATATGTTATTGCCGGAAATCAATTTCTCTATTAGGTTTTTAGTCCTAGATGCGGATGTGTGTTTACTCTATTAACCGCAGCAGGTAATGATTCAGTCTGACCCTCGCCAGTTTCTCACAGCGAGTTCTGTTTTTCTGCCTTTTTTTTTTAACCGTGACTCTGCCTGTTCAGCAGCGGTTATGAGTCAAACCAGGATGAATCACTCTGAGCCTGACATTCGTTTAGCACAGACGGATCACAGAGACCATTTGCTGGGTAACGCTAGACTGAACCTTCAGTAAACTTCCGTCTCTTTACTAGAGTTTTGTTAGATGATGCCAGAGAAGCCAGACAGCTTGTGTTTTGACGCATTGGATTGTCATCTTAAAGTGGAACTATTATGCAAAAAGTACTTTTGTAAGGGGTTTAAACAGTTTAAAGTGTGGCAGCAGTGTGTGAATATAGCCAGCTTCAAATGTTAAAAGTTAATTATAATTAGACTTGATAAAAACACCCCACCCATTAGTGACCATCTCTCCCTCATTAGCATAAACAGCCCTGAGTGAGAAGCAGTCGTCCACCATTAGAGTTTTGACCTGCTGAAGATAATGTCAGCAACTAAGAGGATTAGATAAGTGGTAGTCTCCATAGACTGATGTATTCTGTGTGCAGCGTATTTGACGTGCTGAATCCTGCGTGTTCTGCTTTTAGAAATAAGGCATACGTGCGGCCGCAAGTAAACATGGCGACGCCCATCTCACGTTATAGATCACGATCACTTACACGTTTATGTGAATTGGATTATCCGTTAGCTGATGACATGATGAGCAAGCGTGTGAATATGTTGAATTAAAATGGGAAAAAAGCATAATAAAAGGCATACATCTGTCATACAGCACTATTGTGGTTGCGGAGTGTCACGTGTGATCTCTAAAATAATGGTCACCAAAAAAACTGACTCCTGGTTCCAGAATATTTTAAACCCACCAGCAAAAGGGTTAACAACAGAAGTAAAGCAGCGGTGGTAGAGTTACTATACACTTTGCATTGCAAGACGAAAGACACGTTTTTATTCACTTGCCTTTTTTGGATCATTCATTTTTCCATCTGTTATGTATAGCTGCACTGCAAATAAAGCTTTTCTTAGTCATTTCGTCTTGTTTCCAATCCAAATATCTAAAAAAAAATCTTAAATCAGAATTACTGGACAAAAAAAATGGCACGAGAAAATTACGTGTTGTTTAAAACTTCTGTTTGAGATTGTATCTCATTAGGATTTTTTTTCTTACCCCGTTGGCAAATAATTTTGCTTGTTTTAAGCAAATAATCACTTAATTTGAGGTGTTTTTTCAGAAAACAAGACATAATTGTTTTACACATATCTTAATTTAAGATTTTGCTAGATATTTGGATTGAAAACAGGACAAAGTTTATTTATTAATATTATTATTATTATAATAACAGCTCAGGGATTAGCTTTTTTAAATAGATGAATTTGGAAATGAATGCTTTTCTTTTATTTATTTTTTTTATTCGATTAATCGAAGAAATAATCGAACAGATTAATCGATTATTAAATAGAGATGCTCCGATCAGCATTTTTGGGGCCGATCACCAATTACCGATCACCAAAATCATGATCTGTCGCTTGCCGATCACAGAATGGCAGGGGAATGGCCATTCAATAAAGTCAACGAGTCCATAAAGTGTGCCATCTTTCCCAAATAAGGCTGAGTAACTTAAAATTATTCCAAACAAAGAGGGGTCAGGCAGACCAACACGCATCAGATCAGCTTAATGGGATGTAGCCTCTTAATACACTGATTACATTTTATTATTGGCAGCAAAATATAAAACCTGTTACACCAAAACTGGCTACTGCAACAAAGGACAATATGGCAAGTGTTTTTGTCTGTTATTATTATGAACGTCCGATGTAGTTGAGAAACCAACTACATCAGATCCAAAAAAATTAAATGATGTAGTAAGCCAATGCCATCCTTCCTAAATAACAAGGAAGAGAAACGAGGAACAATCAACTTGTATCTAATGAATAAGTACTAGTACATTTAAATAGATACTAGTATCTGACGATAAAGTACTAGTACCTAATGAATAAGTACTAGTATCTTATACTTAGATACTGGTAGTAACTAATTAATAGATACTAGTACTTAATAAGTACTTAATGATTAACAAGCAGTACATAAAAATATGTACTATTGCCAGTTGGAATACATACTAGTCAAAACTGAACAGTTGATATCTCAATGACAGATCCCATAGAAATCAATGGAAAAAATTTAAATTTGGTACTAGTAACAACAGAATAGTTACTAGTCACTATTAAAATAAGTACTAGTATCTAATAAATAAAAACTAGTATCTAATAAGTACTATCTAATGAATAAGTACTAGTATCTAATAAAATAAACAAGCGTCTAATGAGTAAGCACTAGTATATTTGTAATACAATTTTGTCTTTTAATACAAACAGTCAGATATACAGTTGATGTCAGAATTATTAGCCCCCCTGAATTATTAGTCACCTTGTTTATTTTTTTTCTCCCAATTTCTGTTTAACGGAGAGAAGATTTTTTCAACACATTTCTAAACATAATAGTTTTAATAACTCATCTCTAATAACTGATTTATTTTATCTTTGCCATGATGACAGTAAATAATATTTGACTAGATATTCTTCAAGACACTTCTATACAGCTTAAAGTGACATTTAAAGGCTTAACTAGGTTAATTAGGTTAACTAGGCAGGTTAGGGCAATTAGGCAAGTTATTGTACAACGATAGTTTGTTCTGTAGACAATTGAAAAAAAAATTTAGCTTAAAGGGGCTACTAGTTTTGACCTTAAAAGGGCTTAAAAAAAAATTAAAAACCGCTTTTATTCTAGCCGAAATAAAACAAATAAGACTTTCTCCAGAAGAAAAAATATTATCAGACATACTGTGAAAATTTCCTTGCTCTGTTAAACATCATTTGGGAAATATTAAAAAAAGAAAAAATTCAAAGGGGGGCTAATAATTCTGACTTCAACTGTATAAACTGTACCTTTTAAACAACACGAGCATTTATAGCAAATAAACAAATATAAATATGTCGCTCGCTTTCTGAGCCTTGTCTACCAAGTTCTTTCTTACATCCCTTTGATTGGTCACGCGCTCAACAGAAAGGGCTGTGATTGGCTCTTACGCGCAGGCGCTGTTCACAGATGAGTGACACTGATAAACGGCATCGGCGATCACAGCTGATCCATGATAGACACGGTGAAGAAAACTCTGCAGACACGCGCTCGTGTCTGTATCTCGAAGTATCGCTGTAACAGCCAAGAGGAGAGGAAAAGTCACTCCAGCAGGTCAAATGGGCCACAGTGAGGGAGAGAAATGGAGTTTACTTTCATTCTGTCAATCGCAGTGAAATAGGGGCTTTTGCTGTTCAGTGTCAGTGAAAGACTGTCCAGCAAACACACAAACAGTGAAATTGTGCACAGTTTCTGCGTTTTTAAGTAGTTGGAGCGTTTACATACTCGCGCTCGCCACATAGCGCATATGAGATAAATGACGTCAGTACATGATAACCAGTTATGATCTATTACTAAACCGATACCGAATTGTCCGCAAACTATTTTCACTGTCTATTACAAACAACCTCAGTGTTTTGCCATGTGAAATTCAGAAATTTCATTCACAATGTTCTTAAAAAGGTCTTAAAGTCCTAAATTTGACTTGGCAGAAACCCTGATATAGTATAAATATATTTTAGACATGCATATTTCTAGTTAGACCCTAATATAGGTCTCATCTACCTCAAATGATTCAGTCAGAATATATTGGTAAATGTTGCTGTTGTGATCAAGCGGCAACCTCCCGCTCTCCCTCGTGAAGCCAATACGGAAGTAACTAAAACTGCAATTCATCGACTCGCCTTGGGGGGCTGGCTCCAGGAAGTCCAAGTGCTTTCTTTCTGCATTGGTAAATTGGCCATTTTTACAGCTGATAAAAACATGTTTACAGCCTGGTACAAACGATGGCTTTGGTGCATATAGCTATGATTACCCTTCATGACAACTCTGAGGGGGGTGAATTTTTTTATAACTCATCCGTTTCGTTTTTATTAGGTTATATTAAGTTTGCATAATTAAGGGCGTGGCCACTTGAGTGACAGCTAGCCCTCGCTGGTCGCTGTCTCGTCACCTCAGCTGATTCTGGCTAATTAGCCGCTGATCTCGGCATATACATCAAGTTTTTGTTTTGGTTAATGTTTCTTTACAGTCATTTGCCTTTTGGAATTATTTCCTGCAATTATCAGATGATATGGCATGCTGTGTGGACTTAATTGTGCTTACAAACCTTTCAAGTTGCCTCCATTCAACAGGTGAGGGACTTTATATGCTTATATACCATCTCTATAAATGTATCTGTTTTATTTAAGATCATTCATCATTTAAATGTTCTTTAGACCAGTATTGCACTTCAGAATCTGACAGATTGATTAGCTGTAGGCTATAAAACAGTCATCTGGAGCGTTGTCATACAGTGTTAGTGCTGGATTTTATAAACAGCCTTGCATTTACTAACACAGACTATATCTGAAGTGTTTGATAGTAATTCACGTCTTCCTCCTGTCGAAAAACGTCATAAGAACAATGTTTAGTGGCTCAATGTGTTACAACAGTGTTTTTAAAAGTCTAAACACTTTATTGATATAGCGTACAACCAAGCACGTGTGGTCAGAACACAAACGAGTCACAGGTAATGAAGTATTAAGCGTTCTCCCAAAGTAATAAGTCTGCCTAAGCCAGGTCTAAGCAAAATGCTGAGAATTCAGCATGTGTCTGTAGCTCCGCTCACACTCCGCCTCTTTGCCCTTATTTGGTATCCCGCGTTTGGTGCGATGACGCGCAGACAAAATGGCGACGGTTGGCCGCGCCCACTTGTAGCTTCTTTTGCAGTGGTCAGAAACCTATGGGTGACATTACGGATACTACGTCCATATCTTTTACAGTCTATGGTTGTGATTCTTATTTTTTTTTTTTTTCTCATCAGCATATACAATAGTTTATTAATAGTCTGTTTTTTTCCACGGTATTTCATTATTATTAACAATTTAACACTAATCCAGCATGACCCTTCCCATTAAGCTTGGATTATAAATTCACTGTATGCATTTTAGCATCTGAACTGGTGAAATCCCAGTGAGAGAGAGAGAGAAACTGAATCATGTATGGCCAGTGTTACTGCGTGGGCCTTGAGGTTGAGTTTAATATAACTGACTCATGGGTGAAACATCCCATTTGTGAAGGTGGCAACATTTGATTCATTGAGCATCATTTCTGTTTATTGTGCTTTCTCCATTCCTCCTCCACAATGTTGCTGAACTCTAATATTTTTTGAAGGCCCATGAGTGTAAGTTGTCTGCTATGAATCTGCTGGTGTGCCCTGGGCGTCTCACAGTCAGGGAATCATTAGCTGCAATCACTGTCAAACTCGCTCATGAAGATGGTATTAAATTTTCAGCATCTCTCTGTAGGCAGCAGCCGTCTGAACAGTGGCTGATGCAGACTTTTACTGTCTTTACCATTTTGTACTGTGACTGTGTAGGTGCATATGAGACGAAAGTTACCTGAGTGTCATTTATTAATTGGTAGTCTTGTTTATTATTTTTAAATTATCATTTATAATCCTTATTGTTGATAATAAAAAATATTACTATTATTATTATAGTAAAACAAAATTAATATATTTTTTAAATCTTTGTATATACATAATATTGTTTGAAAATCTTAAAAATCTTAAGTATAATCATTACTTAGTATCATTTAATTATTGTCATTATGATTAATATTTTAAAAGCTTTGATAATTTTTTGTTATTGTTCTTAATGTTTTGTTATTATATTTTATTATTGAGATTTGTATTAAATAACATTTATTGTCGTTGTTGTTGTTGCTTTCATTTTATATTTTATTGCTGTTATATATTTGTTTGTTTTGTTTTTATTTACTATTTAATATTTTAATTTTGTTAATTATCTTTTTATAAATGTTTAAAAGTTGTCGTACTATTATATTATAATTACAATTAAGTTATTAACATTATTGTTATTATTATTAGTATTATTAGTATTAATAATATTATTATTATTAATAATAATAATAGTTGTTGTTTATTATTATTATTATTGTTGTTGTTATTGTTATTATTATTATTTTTTATTAATATATTAATAATAATTTTGTATTAAACGTGTTTTTATATAACCATTTATTATGATTATTACTATAATTATTGTTGTTATTATTATTTTAATATTAAACGTGTTTTTATATAACCATTTTTTATTATTATTATTATTATTAATATTATTATTATTATTATTGTTATTATTATTGTTGTTATTATTATTATCATTATTATTATTATTAGTAATAATAATAATAGTTGTTGTTTTATTATTATTATTATTATTATTATTATTATTATTATTATTATTATTATTATTAATAATAATAATTTTGTATTAAACGTGTTTTTATATAACCATTTATTGTGATTATGATTTATTATCTTATTCTTAAATGTGTTTATTTTTTATGATGATGATGATTATGTATTATTATTATTATTATTATTATTATATTAAATGTGTTTTTATATAAGCATTTATTATTATTATTAATATTATTATTATTATTATTATTAATATTTTTTTATTATTAAACGTGTTTATTTTTATATAACCATTTATTATGATTATGACTATAGTTATTGTTGTTATTATTATTTTAATATTGAACGTGTTTTTATATAACCATTTATTATTATTATTATTGTTATTGTTGTTATTATTATTATTATTATTATTATTATTATTATTTTAATTATTATTATTAATCATATTAATCATTTGTTTCACTATCAAACTAAGTAGACATTTTAATAAATGCAATTAACAATTGTCCATTAGCTGAATGTGATTTGCATCAGGCACATGAGGGATTATTGTATAATAGTAGTGTTTTGAACCACTTTTCATTTTGTGTCGTTATTCATAAGGCTGTCATTGATGCAGCCCATACGGCCAGTAGTGTTACTGTTTGCTGGAATGTAACATGGTCTTCATCTGTTTTTTTCAGGAGCCGTTGGGGCCCAGTCCCTGTTCTCCATGCCACGGAGGCCCGGCTATGGCACCATGGGGAAACCTATCAAACTGCTGGCCAACTGCTTCCAGGTGGAGATCCCAAAGATGGACGTCTACCTGTACGAGGTGGACATCAAGCCAGAGAAGTGTCCACGCAGAGTCAATAGGTATGGTGTTACGTGGTAAAACCGATAAAGAGGATGGCTTGCTTATTTTTGATTGTAAAGTCATAAACTGTCTGGACCTGTTAG